>JAUCMS010042396.1:0-15537 GCA_032357445.1 Enteromius radiatus
ATAAAAGCCTGAACAGATAAGGTGACACTGTCGAACTATAATGTCTTAAAATATATATATATATATATATATATATATATAAACTGTGTAGGAAAATATTATTGCTTTGGTATATAAGACATTTACAGTATCTTTCAGATTCAGTGTGACAGCTGCAACGGTTGGTTTCACTGGGAATGTGTGAACAGGCCCAATAAAAAGAACAACTTTATTTGTCCCGGATGCCAAGGCCCTGCTTAATTTTGAATAAAGTCTTTCTTTTCTCTTTACGTCTTTGTTAATTTTCTTTGTTATAATATACATCTTTGGATAATATCCATTCCAAAGCAAATACTGTAAAATGCTCAAAGTAGACTAGTGTATTGTTTCAGTATGACCCAGTGTAATTGTTGTTAAAAACCGACAAGAAAGAACACAAGACAATAACCAAGATAATGTCAATGTTTATTTAAACATGCACATTAGCTATGCTAACATTACATCAGGTTTATTCAGTCAGTCTTGCCAAAGTTGCGACGATGCAGATTAAATAACAAAGAACACGGCTTACAGCATTCAAAAGATAAGACAATACAATGAGGAAAAACCGATAGATCAGCTCAGAAATAATATTCAGACTGGTTTGTACTCTAGCATAGTGTTTTGAATCCCTTTTTTTACACAGTAAAACGATTAACCAATGTAAAATCAGAATAAAATAAGCACATGCTAAACCTTTTCTAAGCAATTACAAAGAATACGAACCTTCAGCTATTACTTCATATGGAAAAAAAATCCACCAAACAGCAGATTCCATTCCATTCGTTGTTTGCGGTTCTACAAAGCCACGCCCATAGCGGAGCGAACATATGCATTTTCATATAAACCCCGCCCACTGGAACAGTTTTTCACAGGAACTGAATGTTACACACAGTATGTGCCTATATAATCAATTATAAATTATATTAATTACGATACCTATTAACATTTCTACTACAAGAAAAGGTTCTCACTATGTATTTAGCTTAAGTAGGTGACACAAACCCTGGCTATAGACAAAATAAGATATTTAATATGTTTGTTTCAGGCATTCTAGTGAACACACAGCAGTAGCTAACAGTCAACTAAGTTACAGGCTAATCAAACTATCCAAACAACAATTCATGCCCCACAAATTACATTTATAAAAAGCTAAACACATCAAAATATTACAATTAGCGTTCGCTTATGGTTTGCTGTGTGTCTGTAATCAATCAAGCAAAACATCTTAGCCTACGGACTATTTATAGCCAACACAAACTGCATTGCTTAGACATGCTGCAATGTTTAACATTAAAACTTCTTTACCTGTTCAAAACAATCGATTCAACAAGTAACGTTAGTGCGTGCACTAATATTTTCTGTTTCATTCATGTATGCGATGTTTCAAGGACATGCCCACAACAGGGGAACTAATGACTATTCACGTAAACCCCGCCCACTGGAACAGTTTTTCACAGGAACCGAATATTACACAACACCGGCCCTGCTGTAGAGTGTATGTGGGCACCTAATAAACAGACGGGTTTTGCAGCATGTCATTGTCCTGTGGCATTATTAACATAACAGTTACTTTTGTTTGTTTGTTTTTACTTTATTCAGCTTAAGTGTCTTGCCTTAATGTTCGTAAAAAGTCATGGTTATTTATATAGCGCAAAACTCTTTAGTCAGGATTCAGTAATTTCCTTTTATTTAAATTTATATTTTATTGTTTAAAATGTATACTGTACATGCTCTAAAGCAGCTCTACAGAAGTACAAAAGTGCTAATGTAGGCTTGGAAACCACTGAGGGTTTTTTTTTTTTTTTTTTTTAAGTTTAGTTGAAAAGCATACAGTTACAGTAAAAGTGAAATGAAAGTGTCTCCTCTGCTCCACAAGCTGCAAGAGTCAGATAACATTTGAGTGATCAGCAGTCGAGAGCAAGGACCATGTCGGAGGATAAGCTTCTGTGAATAAAAAAGTGAAAATAGAAGAAAAAAAAGATAAGGCTGTTCTCTGGTATTTTGCAGACATTTTTTCACAGACATCTTGAGGGAGCAAAAAAAGGGGCACTAAAGAGATGGGTGTTTTTTTAGTAGAGGTTATTCAGGTGTTGCAAAAAAGAAAAGACAGCACACTTTGTAGCAATATCATACTTTATTGTAGGCGTTTTGATAAAACATGATCTATTTATTTGAGAGCAATAATAATAATAATCTGACAAGATCAGCAGTTCTCTCTATGGATATTGTATACATGTGAAATGAAATGTACATGCTAATTCCAAACTTGTTTTTTCAGCAGTATAGATGACTATCTGAAATAGTATTTAAAGATGGTATAAGCCACACACCCCTGTAATCCTGTTAATAATGTAGCTGATAAACCTGCAGGACCCACAAAACACCCCGTGATCATCCCAGCAGCACAACCGCTCATGACTTCCAGCAGTTTGATGTATTTCAGTTGATCGTCAGTGGATCTCCAGACCCATCTGTTGCATATCTGTGAGCAGACAGCTCCTGAAGCGGCTCCTGCCACTGCTGATAACACACCTCCAGCACAACCACACAGAAACGTGTTAACATCGAAGGAAGCTTCATTCCTCATATTAACTAAACCCAGTGTAAACACAGTAACAACACTGACTGCACACAGAAGTTTTGTCTTTGTAAACCTCTGCAGAAATACTTTGCGTGATTGACTCTCAAACATCTGTAAGGTGTAGCAGCTGTTCTGATTTTCAGACACCATTCGTTGGATCTTGATCAGGAGTTTGGTGACCTGCTCTCTGTCGTTCAGATCGGTGTTGTTCAGTAAATGAAATCTCCCTCCACACTCCTCTGTTAGTTTGGACAGCTCTGCATTACGTCTCAGGAGTTGCTCGATTGATTTATTCTGAAGCTGATCTCCATGTGTGAACAGGACTAAAGTGTGTTTCAGGGCGTTTTCACCAAACTTCTGCTTGAATAAGAACATGGTCTCAGCATCTTGCTGAGTGAAAGTGTGTAAAGAGAAAACCAGAAGGATCGCGTGGATTCCTGAAGAGCACATCTTCAGTCCTCTCTTTAACTCCACATTCAGATCAATCTGAGCTGTCCTGAAGAAAGTCGGGGTGTCAGTTACTGTAACTTTTCTGTTTGACACCTCAGTCGTGTGTTTTTGGCATCTGTCGGTGATGGAGGTCAGGCTCCGTCCGGACTCAAACACATTTTCCCCCAGGATAGTGTTTCCAGAAGAGCTCACTCCTGACCCGCTTTTACCGATCAGCAGAATCTGAAGATGCTCCACAGTTCGCTGCATCACTGACAACACAAGACATATAGCCATTATTATTTATAAAGCCTCATTCTTAAAACCAATTTAAGTCTGTTACAGCTGTAATATAATCATCGGCTCCTCGCTGTTATGCTTTACTGCAACATAGAAATAAATAAATAAATAAATAAAAAATAGTGATGCGTAAAAAATGCATTCTTATGTCGGACCCAGACACGTGATCTTACCGTTGTTATTCTCTCTCGGTTGACGATCAGAATTGGTCACTATGCACTGCTCTTAATTACGCGCAGATTTTTGTGATCACGGCACGGAATGACAGCCGAGCACTGCGCAAAATGGTTTGCTCAAGCTTTATCAAAATGGCTTCGAGTCCGGTACTTTCACTTTCGATTAAACGCCCCTGAAGTCCATGACTCTTTGTTCTTGTTCAAGCAGCAGCGGTTCTGATCATGAATATAGGTGTGGCGGATTCTGGCTCGTATCGTAGGCTGTGTGACTAACCTTTGATTGACTACGAGTAGCACTAGTCTTGTGTTCAAATGTCTGAGATCTGTCAGAGGTCTGGTATAATTCAGCCTGAGGTTGGCGTACTAACGTTGAGTGCTAGACACCACAGAAAAGCACCTAGACAAACTTTGTGTCATCACTGCTATGTTGTGTGCTCATGTGTCTATTGTGGCATACATTATCATATGTGCTCATAAATCCAGAATCAATAGCAGTTCATTATTTAGGAACCATGCAAAATAGAATTTTCTGTTACTCCATAGAAGTAGGCTACAGCATCTGCTGTGACGTTTTCACTTCTCTTTTGATCCTGTAAATTTCCATTCTGAGCTCTTTCCTCATCTGGGTGGAGCTGATGGAGAGTATATAAATCTGTGTGATTGTCTGAAAGAGAAACTACCCTGAAAACAGTGCATCTGTCAGAAGATCAGCAGCACAGTGAGTATTTTACATCCTTAATCTCAATTATAATGTTTCTGCATTGTAAAAAACAGATTTAACAAAGTTGTTTGACATCATTAATTATTTCAAGTGAATAAGTTGATAAGTTATCAAGGCCAATTCACACTGCACAGACAAACACATTTGTTGGGGGAGTGTGAACATGACAGTTATTTTCATACAATTCTAAATCTAATAACCAACTTGTCTGTCTGTGTTTGTTGCCGTTGGTCTGTGTGGTGTGAATAGGGGAAAAAAGACAAAGTGAGTATGATGCTTGTGCTAATACTACAGCTTAAACAAATGTTATGCTAAATGGATGGGGATTTTCAGATTTTATGTCATTATGAAACTGAAAGTATATAATACTGCTGGAACCAAGATCAACCGAGCAAAGAAACCGACTGCAGCTATAATACATGTGGAAACCAAGAGTTTTAGTATGATTTAAAAATTATAATGAAGATTTGTTGTTTTCACAGGTTGTGAAGCTACGCAAAGAACAGAACGACGGAGGACAATGGTATAAAACATTCATTCAGTCATTTCATCATCTAAACAAAGCATACTATTTATTTATTTATTATTGCGCTAGACAAATGCTTATTAAACTGTATGGTGAATATGTCTGATCATCTCATACAGGCTGCGAATCTGCGTCACAGATCTAACAATGCAGGTAAATCTTATGACACACAGTAAACCATATAAACAAGCTACAGATGACATGAGAATACTGTTTTAAGCATTTTCTCTCTTTCTGAGTTGTTCCTCTTTCTTTCTGTTCAAACTCCTGAAGCAGCACCTCAGCAGAACAGTGACATTAATATCGTCCTTCTGGGGAAAACCGGAGTCGGGAAAAGTTCATCAGGAAACACCATCCTGGGAGAGAACAGATTCACGTGGGCAAGAAGTCTGTCTGCTGTTACTGGTAAATCTAGCAAGGAGACAGCAGAGATCGATGGCAGATCTGTGTCTGTTATTGACACTCCTGGGTTCTTTTGCCCTAATCTTTCCAAAGAGCAGCTGTCGAGAGAGTTTGCGAGAAGTGTGTTTCTTTCTGCTCCACGAGTCCATGCCTTTTTATTGGTGGTGCCGTTTGGCAGGTTCACAGAGCAGGAGGAAGACATACTCAAAAAAGTGAAGGGGGTTTATGGTAAAGACGCGCTGAAGCATGTTATTCTCCTCTTCACATACGGAGACGAGTGTGTCAGAGAGAGGATGGAGGAAGAGATTAATGGGAATGAAGTTGTCAGTAGAGTTGTTCGTAGCTGTCAGGGTTATCATGTCCTCAATAACAAAGATCTGAACGACAGACAACAGGTCACTGATCTACTGCAGATGATCAACACGATGATCATGAACCAGGGCTACTACACTGATGAGATGTATGAATGGGCACAAATGTGGCCATGGGAAAAATTCTGGAAAGTGCTTAAGGATTTTTTCCTTGCTGTAATTGCCTTTTTCCAGAACGCATGTACACAATTTGATAAAAACCTTTGGAGACAAAGAATAACTCCATACATGAGACTTTAGATTAAATTATTTGCATTGGATTTATTTCATTAAACATGGTTGAACATATATGACAGTCCTTTCTGGTAATAAGGGAAAATTATGAATCAGGGCAAAATGAGAAATTAATTAGGTGATGTGACAGAAGAATTATGTAATTATATGAATTGAAAAGTTTGTTAACACTTTATTTATATTAAGGTATTCTAGTCACTCCTTACAATAAATGATTGACAAGTAACCCTACATGTAGTTAATTAGTGTTACTTAGTACTTATAAAATCCATTGTAACCAAAGGCTTATTATATTTTAGCTCTTTCTGAACTGGGATTACAAACATCTTTCATCTGACTTCCATGACTGCATATGTAGCCGTCATCATCTGTTCTCTTGCTCTTGTTAGTTAACTTTTTTTTCCGAGAGTAATTTTTCAGGCATGACCTGATATGTTTATGGAATTCAATTAACCTATTCATGTCTGACAGATACTGACAAATGTGCTCAATAATAAACTCTGACAAACCCTTATTATCATGTGTGTCTTAACTGTTTTATTTACTTTGTAAAGACATTTTCACTCAGAAATTGCTCGTAAATTTCACAAACTATTACAATGAAATAAGTAACACAGCAGTTACACACAAGCAGCAGCAAGCATCAGACCAGATGCTACAGTGATTAAGTCCAATATTAAGATGATTTTAGGCACAATGGTTGGGGGAAAAAAAAAATCATGACTATAGTCACTATAATATAATTTAATGGTTTTGACCAATAGGTGGCACTATTGTCAAATTGATGTGTTGTGGTCCGTGTAAAGCCCTGCACAGTATAGTTTTAAGCCTGATTAAACACACCTGACCCAGCTAATCAAGTCTACTCTCTGGTGAGTGTTTTAATCCAAACACTTAGTGGTAACCTTGTCCCTAAACATAGGGTTACTGCACCCCTAAATTACATTTTTGTCATTAATCAACTAATCCATTTGTTGTTATATTACCGTCATTTTTTAATCAATTTTTTGTTTCAAACACAATTAAGGATATTTTTGATGAAAACCTGGAGGCTTGTGACAAAATAACATTTACAGCGTCCAGTCACTCACTTTTATTAGTAGTAATAATAATTATTAAAATGTCTTCCAGCTGCTTCCATTGCTTATTTACTTAATAACAGAAAAATATTTGTCCTGTACTTTAACAGCATGATCTCCTGTGTCCAGCAGGGGGCATTAACATCACAGCACACTAAAAAGCCTTCAAAAAAAGATCAACAGGATGAGAATCTTAATCACAACCTGCAAAAGCACAGGTAAATTGAAAGAAAAGAAAGATACATGAACTTGATAAAAGTACAACATAAAATATAAACTGCTTTAGCACAAACGCGCAGAAAATTTGCGGGGGGGTTTTGTTTGTTTGTTTGCTTATTTTTTGATAGCCTACTCTGTAAGACAATTATATATTTCCAATTTTGTCAGTAGTTGTCCTCAGAAACATTTTGAGACTGATTATACTGCCTTGCAAGAATTCATTTCTTAACATGTTTATCCAGAGCTGTCTTGAACGCCTCAGGCTACTCCACGCACGTATTGAATGTGCTTCTGCAAAGCGCAGTTTTCTAAAGTATTAATTTTTAGGTAGGCTAATATGACTTATTTCAGATGTATCCGAAATTACAACAGCAGAATAGGCTACAGTATAGGCTATTTGAATATTTATACAGGGACAGTGTGTTAGTGGCTGGACTGAACATGTCCCTGTAGCGTCGCCATCTCATTCTGTGTCTCAAGAAGAAAGGAATGTATCATGTGACTTTCTGCTCTTTTTTCCGGGTTTGAGTAAATAATCATCTTATTTCCTTCTAGAAGTGCGCACCTCTCTGCTGTGCATCATGTCGTCTTCAAGCGACAAAATAAAGAGAAGAGGTAAATCTTTTTTTTTTCTTTATTTTAAGATAGTTTTGATCATACTAAGTATAACTTTCTTGACAGTAGTTTGTAGAAATCTATTTATGGTACAAACTTCTGTAACAAAGAATTTTCGTTCTGTTTTACTTTTGACTTCGCTGAGTAATGTATAGGTCTATATCTTAAAATGCAATGTATTGTAACTATTTTGGCTTTACTCTACGCCTTGTAAACAAATGTATATGGTAAGTAATTTCATAAAATATATCAAACAGGTTTAAAACACTTCAACGCACTTAAAACAAATTAACACCGATCTGAAACTAAGCATCATTGCACACTGTGAAATACCCTAAAACTTATCATTATCATTTTTATAATTATAAAACTGATAAATAATGTGATGAACTTTAAATCTGTCTTTTTTCCACCTGATTGTAGAGTATTGACAACTCGATTATTTAATTACAATTGCAAATGTATGCACATTAATACATATTAATAATAATAATGAGAGACTGAATAAATTTAAATATAAAAACTGTGATTTGCGCAATAAGCTATGACTTATTTCACATTTTTCTTAAATTATTATTATTTATTGATTTTTTTTTTTTTTTTTTTTTTGTAGATAGAAGTGGAAGCTTTGATTTGAATACTCCAGACTGTAAGTAAAACCTGTTTAGCTTTTAACTTAATATTTCTTACAGTGAAGTAAACTTATAATCTGTTAATTATTATTATTAATAATTATATTTATTTATTCAGTGTCCACCAGACTTGTGTTGGTTGGAGTGACTGGAGCAGGTAAAAGCTCCTCAGGAAACACCATCCTGGGCAGACAAGCCTTCAGGGTCGCAAAAAGTGCTTCATCTGTAACCAAAGAGTGCTCGAAAGAGAAAGAAAATGTGGCTGGCAGAGAAATTACCGTAGTAGATACACCTGGTATGTTTGACACAGATGTTTCAGAGGAGGCTCTTCTGAAAGAGAAGATCGGTAAATGCATAACCATGACGACACCAGGACCTCACGCCATCATCCTGGTCATTAAACTGGCTCCGTTCACTGAAGCACAGAGACTCTCGGTGGAGAAGATCAGAGCTATATTTGGAGAAGAAGCAGATAAACACACAATGGTCCTCTTCACTCACGGTGATAGATTAACCAGCAGCAGCAGTATTGAAGAACGTATCAAGAAAGGTGGAAAACACCTGAATGAAATCATGAGAATCTGTGGAGGAAGATATCACGTCTTCAATAATAAAAAGATGGAGGATCGTAATCAAGTTGTAGATTTTCTGGAGAAAGTAGATAAGATGATCGCTGCCAATGGAGATAAATATTTCACCAGTGATGCTTACGATGACTTGGAGAAAATCCTGACAGCTAAAGAAACTCAACTGAGAGAAGAATTTGAGAAGAAATTAAAAGACATACAGACAGACCTGGAGACCAGATTCACTAAAGAGAAGGAGAAACAGGACGAGAGACTGAATGAGTTCAAGCGTTATTATGATGCGAAGCTCAGAGAGATCAGACAGGAGGCACAGCAGAGTCATGTTCATGAGATTATACTAAAGACGAATGTGGACAAGATCCTCAAGATCAAAGTGTAATCAAACTCTGAGTATGCAGGGAAATAATAATAATAATAACATTTACAACCAAAAACTGTATATATAAAACTGTAAAAATTAAGCCATTTAATTATTAAGACTATATTAAAATCCGGTTTATTAAAAACTTTAACATATTGACATCCACCATAATAATGCAGGTGGTAAAAGAGAGCAACGTGGTAAAAGCAGAACTAATACATAGAAGCTGCACAACAAACACTTCATTCACACAAACACTTAAATAATGCAGTAAACAGTCATTGAACAACAGAAGATGTAACATAAAGGCCAAATGTACATAACTGATAACAAAAAAAAACATTATTGTTAAAACAAAATACTTTTATATGTGGAGTGTCATGCAGGGAATTCTGGGACAGTTTACAGGTTGACTAAATTATACATTTATTTATTTCTTTTTTTCCTTTTAAATACTGTACAATTAACAGCATTTTACAATAAAATTACATGAAATGTCTAGTTAAACCTTTGAGTTTTCCCCTATATACATACAGACATACTGTTGATATTTGTTGTTGTTGTTGTTTTGACAAAATATTACAGTTCAAATTCCACTTTTTTACTGTGTTTATTTTCACAACAGTTCCATGTATGTAGTGTATAAAGCATACAGAGTGTGGAATATTACTTGTAAATAAACTTCTAATTAAACTGACGTGTCTTGGGAACTCACTAGTTTTATGCAGCTAAATGATGTCTTTTGTTATGTTTTCAAACCTGTATTTAAGCTCAGAATGATCTGAAAGAAAGACTGATCTGTGGTGGCTGTGCTCAGTGATCAGTGTTGAGTTTAAATCTGCGTGCTTTAAATGTTTCTGAATGATTAACAGTTGACAACATTAGGCATTTAGAAAATGTGCAATCTATGCAAAATATGTCATCAAATGCAATCAATTACATTACTTTTATAGTTACTACTTATTACATTTTAAATAGAGTTACTTGTAGTCTGTAACCTTTCAAAATTCGCTCCCAATACATGATGGAAACACTGGTTGTTGTTAAATGTCAAGCCAAAACAAAACAGCGATAGATTTGATATCTAAATTATGTTCAGAATCATAAGGATTGAAGGGTGCAAAACAGAAAGAAGCGGTTCTGCGGTTTTCATTTTCAATTAAAACACAAGATAAAACTTTAAATGCTAAGTGCAGAGTCTATAGTTGATCAAGACTAGAATGGACTGAAAACAAAATAAACATATATATAAAATAGTGCTGTCAAACGATTATTCTCGATTAATCACATCCAAAATAAAAAAAAAATTCTTTACATAATATGTGTTTATGCTGTTTTTATTTATTATGCTTATATCAAATCACACACGTACAGTATATATATTGAAAGTATTTACATGTAAATACATTTATCAAGTTATTTTCTTATATTTGATATTATATCTAAATATATTTAATATATAAACATAACATGTTTTCATTAAATATATGCATGCATGTGTGTATTTATATATACTTAATAAATATACACAGTGAATACACATATTATGTAAAGAAAAACATATTTTGGATACGATTAATCGTTTGACAGCACTAATATAAAAAAGAAATAACAATAAATGAAGTTTATTTGGGTTTTTGCATTTTCAGAAATCATGTTTTGTATTATTATTATGTCATGTTTTGTGTGTTATTTAGTTAACTATATTTTAGTTATTTAGTTATTTAACCTAATCAGATTTACCCAGCTAACTTAATGCACAACGAAAAGAAAAATATGTTTTTTTTGCAAATGAACTCTTAACAATAAATATTGTTTATATATCTAAAATAGAAAAATAAAATTGTAAATGTTAGTTATGAACAGTTTAAACATATGACAGTAATTTGAATATGTCCTTTTTTATTAATGTCAGTCAGGTTTTAAAAACTATATTGAACGTGTGTAAAAAAAAAAAAATAAATGAAAAAAAAAACCCTTGGGATTTCCAGGGACATGGACGAATGAATGAACAATGCGACTGTGGTATATCTGCAATAAATTTGAGAAAAAAAGAAATTATACACATTCCAGATGAAGAAATAAACATTGACATAACTGACATTCAATCTCACCTACAATCTCTATAATGTCTACAATCTCTAACTCCATCTGTGGTAACTCCACCCAGATAGCAAAGCAACACTGATATATTGTTTTTTTCTCAGCAATATTTAAATAATAGTCATGTTGGATTAACAATAATCAATTATTGATAACAGAATATGGAGCTGACCAGAATCATGTTTTCAGCTGCTTTTACTTTATTTGATGTTCATTTTCTCAACTATGATAAAACACAGCTGTAAATGTCTGACATGCGTGTGAAATCTCCTCCTCTTTTACATTTGACACCAAATGATGTTTTCTTTATCACTTCTTTGTTTTTCACCCAGGACTGAAAGTGAAGAATGTGTTTGCCTGATGTGAACTAATATTGTTCAAACAACTTCAGGACTGTTATGTGTTTGTCCGTTGTGTATTTGCTTTGTATAACAGTATAATTGTGCATGAAGTGAGAAAACCAGTCCTTCTTCTTCTTCTGCTGATCATTCAAACATTTGTTTCAGGAATATAAGCTTGTCTGACAAGCCCTGCAAGTCTGTTCTCTTCTTCCAGCAAAACCAGGCTTCTGTGAATTATACTGGTGTGTAACTTAATGCAGTAAACAATCACAAAGCAACCACTCAAAAACCTTAGCAATGGGTTAATGATTAACTATTTTTGGACAGGATATCTATATTGCCTGAAACATCTTGGTTTTGGCTCTGTGTGCAGATCGATTCGAAACTTTTAATGCAAGATTCAGAAAACATTCATTCAGACGCAGTGAATGTTTAAGATGATTTGCACGGGAAACGTGTGCATTAGGTATAAAAAAGACTTATTAACTTGAGATTGTAAACTTTGTGGCGGTATTGAGACTCGAGGTGATATGTCTTCTGTCAGAATTAAGATCAAGCTAAATGTCACAACTTTCACTTTCGCTTCTGGGTTATGTGACGCTATTTCTCTCCAGAAGGAGGCGCTGTGACTCCGAGATGGCTTACAAAGCATTGCTTTGGTTATTGTCATAACTTGAACATTAAACGGTTTTAAACAGCGCTGTAAACCATTCACAACTATCAAAACATCCGCCTAAACCTAAAAATAAATGTATCGGAAAGTTAAAGTTAGCTAACCCTAAATCACTCATTTGTTGAAAACTTGAAACACTGAGCTGTGCGTGTGTTTGTTTCGCGCATGCGCACAGCTGCCCTCCTTTAGTTCACTCATCCACAGCTTCAAAGGCAATCATCTTTTAAGGCTTCAGACTTTCAGAAGTCTGAGATGTGAGATTTGAGATGTGTTCCGGTAACGTGTTTCTTTAGAAGTGTTTCATGAGAATATGAACTCATCCAAGTTGTTGGATCTGTTTGTTTGCTGTTGATGTTTACTGTGGTGGCTTCAGACGGACTCGTGATCGCCCTCATCAGTCGGTTTGATCTAATCAACGGGAACTGTTTAACAGGAGCAGACTGACGGAGCGCGACACTGAAAACAGATGCGGATCCCTAACGGTCGGGTTTCTGATGGAGGAGTTTGTGCGTTTGTAAACGTTTTGCAGCTCTGTAAAAGAAACGGAACTGGAATATTATACCGTTATATTCGGTCTCGGTCTGAAGAGCGCTTTCTCGCGTTTAATGATGCTTTGAGCGACTGACTGCAGGAAATACTTTTTTTTTTTTCTTTTTTTTTTTGGTTTCTTGTTTTTACGTTTTTGTCCGGTCATGTGTTCACTGAGAGTTCTTCAGGGCTGGTGTCGAGATGTTTGTGAAGGTTACTCTGATGTTCTGATCACAGACATGAACTCTTCATTCTCAGATGGACTGGCTTTCTGCGCGATCATCCACAAACACAGACCCGATCTACTGTAATCAGCTCCGAGATGCAAAATGCATGGCTATACAAGATCTTGAACTAGATATGAAGCAAACTAGTTTAACTATTACATACATTATCAAGACATCACTGTTACAGTATTATCATGGGTTATGAAAACAGTATTATGTTTTCCTATTCTATGATAATCTTTCGGTGTGAAATGTTTCTTTTACATTGGTATCATCTTTTATGAACTCTATAGCTGGTCACAGTGGCTTAATGCAATATAAAATAAATACATATGTTATTAGTTAATGTTTTAGTTAAAATTATACAAAATTATACACTGATTGATTTTTCCCCTATTGTTAAAACTAATTTCTTCAGCTTAATTAAATCATTTCAATTCCTGTGACTTGCAGAATGAAGCAATGATGAAATGTTGTAATTAAATTGTAACAGATTTCATGTATGTGAGTGTAACTTAATCAGATTTGATTGATTGATTGGATTCCTCTATAGCTCAGTTTGAAAAAACTTATTCAAATGTACATATTAGTAGTGTTTTCTGATCAGTTTAGAAATATCTTCTGCCTCAGTTTCTTCTCATGTCCAGATGTGTTCTGCTTGTATTTGATGCATCTTCAGCTCTCTGTTTGTTTCACTCTGCAGAGATTTTCGCTCCCTGTCCAAACACAACGTCTATGAGAACATGCGTCTGGTGAGTTTCTGTAGTCAGTTTGTTCCTGTTGTTAAAGAACCGTCACATGGGAGATGATTTTGAGAATGAACTATCTTGGATCTCAGGTTTTTGCTCCAGAGAAGCTTCCTGTGATGATGAATGTGTTGAGCAGTTTGTCCATCTCATGTCTTTTATTCCTCTTCATCAGGCGTTTGGCGTTGCGGAGCGTGAGCTGGGGATTCCTGCTCTTTTAGATCCAGATGAGCTGGTGTCTGTGAAGGAGCCGGATCTTCTGTCCATCATCACTTACGTCTCTCAGCTCTACTGTCTCTTCAGAGGAAACTCCCACGGTGCTGATCATGACAGACCATTGATCGTTAAAAATCTCACATGTTCCTCATGATTCATCAGAGCTGAAACATGTAATTTTATTGCTACTCTCTGTATTTCCATCAGTCAGTCAGAAGATTCCTGTGAACAATGAATCCAGCAGCTCCAAAACACAAGAACAGACACGCACTCTGGTATCTATTTGTCTCTCTCCATCTGTCCATCTGTCTCTCTGTCTGTCTGATAGCTCATCTCTCTGCTCTCATTCTCTCAGTTCTCATCAGATGTGGTCAGATCGTCAGATAAGCAGGTCTGCAGCGTCTGTCACAAACGTGTTCATCTCATTCAGAGGGTTTTGGTGAAGGGATGCCTGTATCACCGCTCCTGCTTCAGGTAAAAAACACAAACTCACACACACACAAACAGTCAACATACACACTCTGTCTCTGTGTTTGTTTCACTATATTAGTCAAGACATTGTAGACATTTTTTCTATGACTTCCATCGTTTTTTGTGTCCGGTGAATGATATTTTTTATTACCTACCCATCCCCTAAATATAAAAAAAAAAAAAAACTGTGCAAAACAATGTTACAGTACTTACTTATCAAGAAGAAACAATGCGACCTCCGATTCAAGTCCTTATCGCTCCTTGAGTTCTCTTCAGCACCAGCTGCTCTGGTATTTATGCAGGTTCTACCTCTTGATCGTAAGAGGTAAGATTGTCTGATCGTAACCTTTATTTTGTTCCTCCGATATTTTCCTCTTTTTTAATCTTTCTGTTCTCTCTATAGACCATATTTGATATAGTTGATCTGTTAATATCCATCCTGTGCATTCAAATTAAGTGCTCTCATCTTTCTATCATTACAAGACACACCCCCTTACTGCTGGTTGGCTACAATTGTGTTTTGGGACAGAGTCCAACATTAGGGCTTTTCACACTGTGCTTAACCCCAGGTTATCTGAAATCTAAACACCGCTTTTAACTCTGGGTTTCATACCTGTAATATGAAAGTGGTGTTAGCATGGCATTTTACCCAGGGTTATGATTACAATTTACCCGGGGTTATGATTACAATTGCAAAAAGTTTGTTCAGTGTGAAACGGAGCTGTGTTTGCTTGTTGCTGCTCTACGCTTAGCAACAGACAGCCAATCAGAAATCAGCGAGTCGCTAACATGAAACGCGCGTGGTGTAAACAGCAGCCGGTGAGAAGTAAGTTAAAGGTACAATATGTAGGAATGTCGCGAATCTTGCGCCACGCAGTTCAAAGTATGTATTACAGCTACAGCGTCCTTCACTAATCAAAAAGCCATGTCGTCGACTTCATCCACTACCTCCAGCTTGTCCTCCGGCGATCATGTTCG
>JAUCMS010042397.1:0-15531 GCA_032357445.1 Enteromius radiatus
TTTCAGTTAACGAAAATGCTTTTTTAATTCTAGTTTTAGTCTTTTCGTTCGTTTTCGTTAACTATAATAACCCTGGTGGAGGTACAGGTACAACTTTTGACACAGTGGAAAACCAAACAGCCGAGGCGAGCTGGTACTGTGTAGTGGAAAAGCGCCATAAGATGTAACTGTATTACTATTTAACTGTATTACTAGGGTGAAGGCACAACATGAAAGAGTGCAAGGACACCGAGAATATTGAAGGCAACTAAGCGGTCTTTATAAATAAAAAAAACAAAAAAAAAAACAATGCCTTTTACAAGTGGAAGAGGGGGAATTGACTTCAGGAGCTGACAAGCCCAAAATAACAAACAGAAAAACTCCTTATGTTGAACCCTCTAAGTTCCCTATTTACAAAAGGCAAATGAAAGAAAATACTACAAACTTCCCTGTATCCCTTAAAATAAAACAATCAATAAAAGGTTTCAAAAGAAAATGGCGATTGTCTCCCTACCTCCCCAGGATTATTAAATGAAATATTTACAGCAAAAGTGAGCACAAAAAGCTGAAGCAGGAAGTAATGGTGGAATCTTTATAGGCAGCAGGAAGTCATCTGATCCAGCAGGGCGGGGCACAAATTAGAGGGCAAGAACCAGGCATCATCCTTCACAGAAACACACATACAGCACTTTCCAGCACAGAACAAATACAAACAGATCGAAGGGATGTATCAATTGTGTAAATACATCTTAGGTGAAAGAATAATTAGTCATATAAAAAAAAAAGTTTTGACAGTTATTTGGGGATGAACTCCATCTTTGATTTAAAAAGAATCTCAGCTGAATCTTTAAAACTTACTGTGAATGTTTTTTTGTATGAAGTGTATAGAAGATAATTGACTGAAACACATCCCACAATTATCTCTTACAGTTTCCGTCTAGTGTGGATCTTCTCGTGTTTTTTCAGAGTGTATGAATCACTGAATCTCTTGTCACAGTGTGAACACTTATACGGTTTCTCTCCAGTGTGAATCCGTTCATGTTTTTTCAGAGTTGATGAATGACTGAATCTCTTGTCACAGTGTGAACACTTAAATGGTCTCTCTCCAGTGTGGATCCTCTCGTGTGTTATCAGACCTGATGGCTGACTGAATCTCTTGCCGCATTGTAAACAATTGTAGGGTTTCTCTCCGGTGTGGATCTTCTCGTGTGTTTTCAGAGTTGATGAATGACTGAATCTCTTGTCACAGTGTGAACACTCATACGGTTTCACTCCAGTGTGGATCATCTTGTGTCTTTTCAGATTTGATAATTGACTGAATCTCTTGTCACAGTGTGAACATTTGTAAGGTTTCTCTTTAGTGTGGATCTTCTCGTGTTTTTTCAGATTGTATGAATAACTGAATCTCTTGTCACAGTGTGAACACTTATACGGTTTCTCTCCAGTGTGAATCCGTTCATGTTTTTTCAGAGTTGATGAATGACTGAATCTCTTGTCACAGTGTGAACACTTAAATGGTCTCTCTCCAGTGTGGATCCTCTCGTGTGTTATCAGACCTGATGGCTGACTGAATCTCTTGCCGCATTGTAAACAATTGTAGGGTTTCTCTCCGGTGTGGATCTTCTTGTGTGTTTTCAGAGTTGATGAATGACTGAATCTCTCGTCACAGTGTGAACACTCATACGGTTTCACTCCAGTGTGGATAATCTTGTGTCTTTTCAGATTTGATAATTGACTGAATCTTTTGTCACAGTGTGAACATTTGTAAGGTTTCTCTTTAGTGTGGATCTTCTCATGTGATTTCAGACCTGATGAATGTCTGAATCTCTTGTCACAGTGTGAACACTCATATGGTTTCACTCCAGTGTGGATCCTCTCGTGACTTTTTAGAGTTGATGACTGACTGAATCTCTTGTCACAGTGTGAACACTTGTAAGGATTCTGTCCAGTGTGGATCCTTTCATGGGTTTTCAGAGTTGATAATTGACTGAACCTCTCATTGCAGTGTAAACACTTTAAATATTTTTCTCCAGTGTGAGTCCTCTGATGTCTTTTCCAAGATGATGAATCACTGAATCTCTTGTCACAGTGTGAACACGTATAAGGTTTCTCTCCAGTGTGGATCCTCTCGTGTATTTTCAGAGCTGATGAATCACTGAATTTCTTGTCGCAGTGTGAACACTTGTAAGGTTTTTTTCTGGAGTGTATGTTAACATGTTTTTTAAGTCTCAATGACCTCGAGAAACTCTTCCCGCACTGATAACAAGTAAACGGTTTCTTTCCAGTATGAACTCTCATGTGAACATAAAGACTTCTTTTGCTTGTCAAACTCTTTTCACATTGAGTGCAGGCAAAAGATTTATTGGTTCCTAGTTGTTTTAAATCTTTTTGTTTTATTTGATAGCAACTCAAATGTTTTTCTTCAGTTTTTACATGATTTTTCTCTTCAATTTTACTGAATTCTTTGTTCTCCTCGTTTTCTTCAATAAACTCTAAAAATCAAATGCAAAAGCAGTTCAGTAAGCTGAAAACATAAAAAAAACAAACAAAGATAGTAATGTGAAAGTACATAAGTGAGCCCCGGTGTAACATTTTAAAGATTTCTATTCAAAATTGTGCTCTTTTTGATGCAATTTTATAAATTTTACCTCCTTGAAACTTTTTATGAATGAGGTACACTGATCTTCAAAATATATGTATTTTTAATGTTTCTGTACAGCCTGATATCATGTTTAACTCACACGTGAGTTTAAAATCTGATCTGATCTGTCTCTGCGCCAGGAAAAGCGCAAGAGCAGATTTGAATTCACCAGTTGATGACAGCACTGGCGTACGCGCGAAAGGGTTAAATGTATGTATGTATTAATATGCAACATTTATAAGCATAAAACATACATTTTTACTGATGCTAAAATGTACAACTTAGAATTATCAATTTTATTACGAAGGCAGGCGAGAACCAATGAGGGTTCGAAGGGCAAAATTTAAATTTGTAACAAATGTATCAGTAACGCTGGCTGTGTTTACGCTTTTTGCTGATTACGGTCACGTCTTGTCTCGTTGCTCGGGATATGGTCCTCACAGTCTTATGGATGCAAAACATTTGGATTACAGTGCACAATTACATTTTTTTCATCTTGTAGTTATTTGTAATTTTTGGCGTATTTACAGCATGTCAGAGAAAATGTCTTTTGTGGCTCACGGCACGTAGACATTAAATGAGAAGTAAATGTTTAACTATTGCAGAAATGTTATTAAAGTTTTTAACATTATAAATAGTTTGCAAACGAGCCAGCAGCAGAATTCACACAGAACAGAATAAAATGTTATTTCTTTTTAATTTAACTGTTTAATAATGTTGTTGCAAAGGTCATATATGACAACTAAATAATAATAAGAAATTTATTGCCATTTTTAGGTGTTAGTCAATATGTCAGTTTTGTACATTTTAGTGCCTGTAATACGTTATGTACCTTTTATAGAACTAAATTTTACGTAAAATGCATACTAATTATCACGAGATCACATTGTTCTATAAGGATATCTATTAAATATGTTTGATTAACTATACAATTGTCTAACATACATTTCGTTGAAACAATGTGTCACTCATTATTTGCTGCTATATTATTCAACTGCTTTTTTTTGTTTAATCATAGTATAAGATTAAGAATGATTTTGTATTATACGTTTGACTTCTTTGCTTTGACTTTATTCCCTGTTACATAAGTCTCTCATACTTTTACATCTATAATGGCTAGTATTGTTTATTAAAACTGGCTATTTAACAAAAAAAGTTTGAATTGTGCTTTAAATATTAATGAAAGTATATGTGGACATATTGCCTAATATTATTAATTGTTATTTGTTAATGGTTACATGCTATTTATTTATTTATTTTTGTATTAAGTATACATACAGTGAAGAAAACGAAGAGGTGTTTGATATGTCTCAATATATTTCCAAACTACCAACCATGCAAGTCCAACCTTTGCATAATTGGCTTTGGAAAAACAATGCCCTTTTAAAACCGCAACACACCAAGCCGACGCTCGAGCGAGTTCTGGGCGAGGTTTGGTGCGTTCCACCTATAAGCTCTGGTCAGACTCACGTCTGTGAGAGTTTTTACCGGATTCAACACATCAGGACTGTGGGCAGGGCCGTTGCCAGAAAATCTTCATTCCAACAACTACAAATCATAAAATAAAACTATAGACTAATGGCATTCATTATAAAGATTATAAAAGTCTTGCCAAAACGAATGTATTTAAAAAGAAACTGAAACGCACCATAAGCCTATTCAGCACGAATAACAGATGTATCCCACGAGATGCCCAGGCGCGATCGCTTGGATTTACTTTTATTTAGGCCTACACTTACAATAAAAACAAACAAAAAATGTGCTTAAATGAGCCTAAAAGAAAGAAACATTTCCAATCGATGATAATTTCGTTGGTCTGTGTTAAATAGCCATATATATATCATAACACCGTGAGCCGCTTGAAATTTAAGTTGTGTTATAAAAGTGGAAACAGCTTTCAATACTTCAAGAATAAGACATTATTCGATACTATTCCAAATGTTTGTTTTATTTGTGCAAATTGAGATAAAAAAGTTGTGCTTTTGTAAATAATGGATGCCGCCCCTGATGTTTATGGCGCTTTTTGCTTGTATAAATTGAATTCCCGGAAACAAATCTAGCTTCTTATTTTATTTTTAATTGGTCACAGCCAGCATCAATTCAAATTTAGTTTAATTGTAATTTACCACCTGCTTATGAATAGCTTATTGATTGATGCTGGGGTATTTAAATAGTCTATGACAAAACAGAAAAACATGAAAAGCTAAAATATATTTTATTTAAAATTTCATAAATAGATGAAGAACAAGCTACCAGCGTGTCATTTAAGGCAATAAAATTATGAATGGAAACAGCCATTCGGTCTTTTATAAGCAAACAGTCATTAAAAAGGAACGAAAAATAAAGACCAACCTCCTTGCTCCTGTTTTATTCTGCAGAGTTCTGGTTCCTCGTGTTTTATTAAGTTGTTTTCTGGCTCTTCGTGTTTTATTAAGTAGTTTTCTGGTTCCTCGTGTTTTATTAAGTTGTTTTGTGTTTCTTCGTGTTTTATTAAGTAGTTTTCTGGTTCCTCGTGTTTTATTAAGTCGTTTTCTGGCTCTTCGTGTTTTATTAAGTAGTTTTCTGCTTCCTCTTGTTTTATTAAGTAGTTTTCTGGTTCCTTGTGTGCTATTCTGCAGGTTTCTTGTTCACTCATGTTCTCCTCAGTTTCCTCTTTAACAAACTTCATCTTTGCATCAACAGATCTCAGTTAAGATGTTTCTCCTTAAGATATGAATGTGAAGATGAGAATATTACAGGTATCAACCTGATCCACAAAAACGTTTTTTTTTTTTAAACCAGCATCACGACAAAACAACAGAGAGCATGGTGAAACTAAACTTCTTCTTTGTCTTAGGTTTATTGTTGTTTGGATAATAAACGTGTGTTTTAGCGCCACCCGCTGGACTGGAGAGTGAAGCGGCGAGAGGAGGGAAATAACACACTGGGGAAATTACAGTACTTCATGCGTCCATAAGGTGAACTGCTTTTCTTCCTTTTCTTTAAAAAAGACAATCTGTTTTTATTTAAATTAAGACTTAAATAAGACTTCATACTAGAGAGAAACGGTCCACATGCGATCAGTGTGGGAAGAGTTTCACGCACAAAACAAGTTTTGGGTGTCACATGAGATTTCATACTGGAGAGAAGCCATTTACTTTCTTTGAGAAACCGAATCACTGCACTGCATGTAGGAAGCATTTCATTCAATCGTCTGCTCTACACATGCATGTGAAAAACAAGCACAGTAAGGCTCTGTACTCACGGAGACACGTTTAACTGTATACTAAGGCTGCCAGTCAATTAATATTTTAATTTACGCATGATGTGTTGATTTATTTATCTAATTAATAATAAAAAGATAATCTGTGACAATACCAACAAAAGATTATGCATTTTTGTGATAAATAGCTTTAATAATAATAATAATAATAATAATTGATTCAACATAATTGATTGCACATAAACATGAAAGCTAACAGTATAAAATCATAGAGGATAATCTGAAAAACATCTCTTTATTTAATTTTTTTCAATAAAAGTCATTGGTAACCAAAACAGATTTATAGTCTTCAAATGCCTTGTTCCATAAAACATTATTATTTTTGGGTGAACTATCCATTTAATGTTTTTTTTTTTTTTTTTTTTTTTTTTTTTTTTTTTTTAATTATAATTTTAAAATTAAATTAATTAATTAAATTAATTAAACTTTTTCAACAAAGCTCCAATTCTAATCAAAGACACCTGAACCAGCTAAAAATATATCCCCTGCTGATTTTGTATATTTGCCCAATGACAAAGAAATGAAATAAAAATCTAAAACTACAAGATTAAAGTCAAAACTAAGAGAATAAAGTAAAAACTATGAAAATAAAGTCAAAACTAGGAGATTAAAGTCATAATAATACGAGATTTAAAGTCGAAACTACGAGAATAAAGTTGAAATGTTACGAGAAAAAAGTCGAAATGTTACAAGAAAAAATTCAAAATGTTACGAGAAAAAGTCAAAATGTTATGAGAAAAAAAAGTCAAAATATTACAAGAAAAAAAGTAAAAATATTTGGAGAACAATCACAGAATTGCGAGAAACAATGGATGTGGACGATCTGGTTATGTCCTACTTTAGGTTAGGATTTAGCAATAAGGAAATTCTTTGTCTTTTGGCGCATCAGCATGGACTTATAATTAGTAAAAGGACACTGCAGTGGTTATGTAGGAAACTTAATTTATTCAGAAGAAGAAATCAAACAGACATTGAGGAAATTGTCTCTTTTGTGCAGTCTGAAACGGCGACCGGTGGTCGACCCCAGGGATATCGATGGTTACATCTGCGTGCTATTCGAAGAGGATATGTTGTTTCTCAAGAGACTATGAGGATGATGATCAAAGAAATCGTCACTGAAGGAGTTGAACAATGGCGCGCTCAACGTCTCCGACAAAGCCAGTACTTCAGCCAGGGTCCCAACACATTGTGGTATATGGATTCATATGCCGTACGACATTGCAATTAATGGTTGCATTGACGGCTTCAGTCGATTCATGTTATGGATGGAAGCGTACAATACAAACAGTGACCCCAAAGTTATTGCAGACTACTACATTTCCACTGTAACCCGTATCGGTGGTTGTCCCGAGCGACTGCGCGCCGACCCAGGAACGGAAATGGACACGTCAAAGACATGCAAATTTTCCTGCACAGAAACGACACAGACAGTTATGCAGGAGAGAGAGGTTTTATGTATGGATGCAGTATGGCAAATCAATGAGCATCGATCGGCATTTCTCTGGTGATTTCTTGGACAAAAATCTTATGCAGTTCTGCTTCTTGAACCTTGTCCAGGTACATAACAACTTTAACGTGAACTGAACTTTAAATAAATAGATAAACCAAATGTCCGTTAAAATAACAGTGAAATGCTGTAAAATCACAACATTAAAAAACTGTAAAGGGAATTACACTGAAACGCTGTATACTTTACAGTGTAATTTAGTAAAATGTTAAACTAAATGTAACTGTAAATTCAACATGACAATGATGTTTAAACATAATTTCTTTGTTGACAAGACATATTGATGTTATTTTGACACACAAACACGTTGCAGAGGTGAGATAACGTATGTTCTAGTCCGTGGAGAAGCCTATTGCTGCAGCCTGTAGGATTTGGATAGCCATATCCAATTCGGCCATATTGATTATGTCACGTTCGATTAGATATCTACGCGTGTAGAAGACAACTATAAAACTTTATGCTGGTAAGTGACCACACATACTTTGTTCATAACAACTTTGCTTTGTTGACATTGGGGAACAATAATACACGCAATACGGTGATAATTGCCTGTTGGATAATGTATCGTTGTTGTGTCAATTTAACGTTAACACAAGCTTGTTCATGCAATATTATCCCGCTGTGCGAAATTAACTATACACATTTTCAGTTTGCTAAATTATGTTAGATTAGTAAGAGCTCAGCTGCTGTTAGAGCTAAATATGAGTTTGGCATGAAAAACACTAACATTAACTTTAGTTTCCAGTGTTGGCCAAAATAACTAAATTCAGTTAAGCTTTTATAGTATTGTATCTGCATTTAGTAAGCTTCAGTGATTGCAAGAGTTTTTGACTGTGTTGTCAAGGACTTCCCCCTATTGTTCCTAACAAATTTATCGCCGCAAGTAAAACAAAAGGTTTGCTCTTTTATTGTCTTCTTTCTGGCGTTTGGTTAGCGTTTATGGATATCCAACCGAACGTGACGTAATCAATATGGCCGACTTGGAAATGGATATCCAAATCCTACAGGCTGCAGTGATATGTACTTGAGTCTGCAAGCCTACTTTGTTTCAGCGCTCTCTTCTCGTCATGGTGTTTACAACACTTTATACAATTTTGATAGAAAATTAAGTGCTACCTGCTTATATAGCGTCTGCACTGCCTTTTAGAGACAACATTTTTCAAATATGTGTTTGTCAGTTGGGTGAGGTAAAGTTAGCTATTCTTTCGGGTGTTATGTGAGAGTTTAGCACTAGCTAAAATGGTTGTCTGCCGTTTTTGCAACCAAATTTTTGCAAGTTTGAAAGGTTGTATACTGCACTGTAGAATCCACAGAAATGAACCCTGTTGTGTTTTTAAATGTGAATTTTGTACATATTCAGCATTTAAGGGTCATTTCTATCGCAAACACAATGCACCCACGCTCTCTGTTTTGTTTTTTTTTTTGCTTGTGCTGTTCCACTGTGTGTGCGCACCAATTTCAGGACGTTCAAGAACTTCTATCCCTTAAAAGAACATCTTGTAGAGGGGAGACCTGTGGCATGTCCGGTAACAGGCTGCAAAAGTTTGTTTACTTTAAAGTCATCCTTTACTGCTCACATGTCCAGGAAACATAGGGAGTGTTCAGCTAGTACCATCAGTGAAATATATAAGGAGGTTACACCACAATCCTCTGATGCTGCATTTCATGATGCCTCCCAGAATCTATCCTCAAATGATGCACAAAATAATGACTTGCATCAGAATTTGAACGACACTTTTCTTAGAAATATGTGCATGTTCTATCTTAAGTTGCAAGGCCAGCTCCTCCTTCCAGCTTCAACCATACAAATAATTGTTGAAGAAATGCAAAATTTGCATGAAATGGGACAGGAATACACATTAAGTAAACTGCATACACTTTTGAGAGAGGAACTGAGTCTGACAGATTGATAAAATTGAAGCATGTTTAAGGGATTCAGATCTCTTCTCCATCTCTCACCAGGGCCCACTGAGGTCAATATATTCAAGAGCACAGACATTCAAAAGCATGTTCTGGTACATAGAACCTACATTAGGTTGCATTAGGAAGTGAAATGAAAGTTTGGCACAGAGGTTTGCTTATTACGTTCCAGTGAAGCAGACATTGGCCAACTTATTAGAATCTAAATTATGGAAAAATGCAATATCACAGTTTTATGACTTGTGATACAGATGTGCTTTGTGATATAAAAGATGGAAAATATGCAAGTCAAACAAATTCTTCAAAGAAAATCCAGGGTGTCTTAAGCTGATTCTGTACCAGGATGCATTTGAAATTGTAAATCCTCTTGGCTCACAAGGAAAAAACACAAACGTGTTGCAGTCTTCTTTTCTGTTGCTAACTTACCTGTTCATGTGAGGTCCAACACTGATCACATGTCCCTTGTCTTACTATGTGATGATAATGATTTAAAACACTTTGGACCTGGTAAGATCTTTTCAGAGTTGTTACAGGATTTAAAAGATTTGGAAGGAAATGGGATCACTGTTGGTGGTGAAACAGTCAAAGGGGCTTTGTATTGTGTTGCTGGTGACAATTTGGGATCACACAGTATTGGAGGGTGTACAGAAAACTTCAGTCAATCTCAGTACTTTTGCAGATACTGTGAAATTACTCGACGTGAGTTTCATGATGACCCATACATTTTTGGTCCACAGCACAAGCCAGACAATTATGAGGCAGAGGCATCCGAGACATCAAAGGAATTAAGGTCAATTCCATTTTCAATAACTTGGAATCCTTTCATGTATGTCAGCCGGGTCTTCCATCTTGCTTGGGCCATGAGGTTTTTGAGGGTATCGTATCCTATGATGTTGCACTCTTCTTGAAGTATTTCATAAAAAAACAAAGAAATGGCTTACATACTCAATTTTGAATCGGCGAATCGGATGGATCTGATGCCCTCACAAAGCCATGCAGTGTCAACCCTGTTGCATGCAAACTCTGTGGTCAGGCTGTGCAAAATTTGAGTTTTTTGAGGTTGTTGCCTGTGCTGATTGATGATAAGGTGCAAGATCCAGATGATGATGTGTGGCAGTTAACGCTACAGCTAAAAGAGGATTTGGTTTGTGCTTAGAAGATTTCCGTGCCACAGGTAGCTTATTTTGAAATCACAATCCAAGACTATTTGGATTCAAGAAAGGACTTGTTTCCTGAGAATCACCTAAAGCCAAAACATCATTACTTGCGGCATTATCCTGCACTATTTCTAAAATTTGTCCCACTTAGGCTACAGACAATGTGGTTTGAAAGCAAGCATGCTTTTTATTTCAAAAGGTGCGCAAGGCATTTGAAAAACTTTAAAAACATCTGTCTCACTTTCTCTGAAAGATATCAATTGTTTCAGGCGTATCTATCGGCTGGACTAGGATGCAGTCAGTTGTTACATGTGAAAAACAGTTTTACTTTTGTCCCCAGCCTTTACAGTGATGCAATTAGGCATCCTGTTACTGATTTTGGATTTTCAGAAAATTACACATGCGTCTCCACAGACATCCAGTATAAGGGCACATCATATAAGAAGGGAGATGTCCTCGTTACAAGTTTGGAGTTTGGAGAGCTTGTTGTCATTTTAATCCAACATAATGCAACTGTTTATTTTGTGTTGGACATGCACACATCTGAGTATCACAATGAATATCACATGTACTCTGTAACAAAACTGACTGCACAGTTGCTGTGCCTTAACATCACTAATTTGGTAGATGTTTATCCCTTAAAGTTCTACACACACTGTACTGTTGGTAAAATGTCTATCTACAGCATGCTATCAGACACACTGCGTCAACCAGTAAGGCATGACTTGTTATAGGTATAACGGCAGGTACTTATGTATATAGTTTATAGGTGAACATGTATATAGTTAATATGCTTGCTAGAAATCTAAGCTAAATGTATGATTGTTTTTTCCTATCATCCAGAAATGGCATTTCTACACGATTCCATCCGTGACGTCCTTACAGTTGTGAAAATCTAGCCCTGTGTTTTGATCCTTAAGTGTAAGGTTTGGCTAATTGTGGGAAAAGTTTCATTTTAGTGTGTAAGCAATCGTAAAAAAAAAACTGTAAAGAAAGAGTTGAAGTTAATGAACCCGACTACGCCACCTTGGTGGGATGCCATGGAACTTCTCACAGTAAAGGCTTGCAAGTAAGTTTCACAAATTAAAAGCAAGGAATAAAATACAAAGGTGCGCTTTATTTTAAGAGCATGAATAAAATTCTCAATCATTAAAATAAATTCTCCAGGGACAGGCTTAGCAGGAACAGGGCATGCCGGCTGCAACTCAGAAGGTCAGCTAAACCCACATGAATTTCTCCCCACATCAAGCAATGTTTTTTCATACCACGGTTGTTGTGGCCAAAACATGTATCACATGTTGTATATCGATCATATATTGATATGATGTGATAATTATAGAAACCTAGAAGGTTTTTGTAGATAGCGGGTGGGGATATATCAGTCAAATATTTTTTTACTTTGTTTATTGAGTTTTTCTTTTCTCCCAACAAACATAAGGATACTGATAAACACAAGGCACAAGACTTTGGCTTTCTCTGTCTTCCTTAAAGCTCCTGTGAAATCACAAGACAGAATTCAACTGTATGAATAATTATGGTAAACCTTTACAAATAAAAGTGTCATTTATTAACATTGTTTAATGAATTAACTACCATGAACGATAATGAACAATACATTTATTATTATTCCTTTTTTTATGTTAGATAATAAAAACAGTTGTTCATGGTTTGTTCTTTCTTATGTGCTCCCAATCCACGTACGACTGCCCCAAAACACAAGTGTAAGCGTTACTAGATGTATAGAAATAAAGAAATTTACAAAAAGCAATTTGGTATCTTTCATTACAAGTCTTTACTGCTGAAAGTCTTCACTCTGAAAAACAGCTTCGTCTCCATCTAACAGCTGAATAATTTGATTAAAATCAACATCACACTATTTTTTTATTTTAACATTTAATTAATAATACTAATTATAACAAGTTTCTCACAGAGGGTTTCATCTGCTGGTTTAAAAGATTATTCACGGTGAAAACTTTAGATAATGTTTCTTTGTCATGTCCTTTGTGATGTCTGGTTAGGAAATATTTATCCAGATGATATTTTATTGCTCGGTGCATTGTTGTGTTGCATTTGCTGAGGATACAGCATCAGACCTGAAAGTGTTGAAGATCATCTACGTACTATGATATTTTTTTGTATGACCGCGAAGAGAAGATAATTGAGCAAAACGCTTCCCACATTCAGTGCAGTGATATGGTTTCTCTCCAGTGTGGATCCTCTCATGTGTTTTCAGAGTGTACGGATGATTGAATCTCCTGTCACAGTGTGAACACTTATACGGTTTCTCTCCAGTGTGGATCATCTCGTGTGATTTCAGAATTGATGACCGACTGAATCTCTTGTCACAGTGTGAACACTTGTAAGGTTTCTCTCCAGTGTGAATCATTTCATGGCGTTTTAAACTATTTGCCGAGGTAAAGGTCTTCTCACACTCAAAGCACATGTACTCTCTCACACCAGCGTGTATTTTCTGATGATCTTTCAAAATTTGTAGACGTGAAAAACCCTTTTCACACAAATGACATGGATATGGTTTCTCCTTTGCGTGAATTTTCATGTGCTGCTTCAGGTTTGAAGGCCACAAAAATGTTTTCCCGCACTGATCACATGAGTACAGCTTCTCTTCAGTGTGGGTGTTCATGTGGTGCACAAGGCTCGATGATCTTGCGAAACTCTTCTCACAGTGAACACAAGGATAGGGTGTCTCTCCAGTATGAATTCTCATATGTGCTGTAAGTTCCATGAGTCGTGTGAAACTCTTCCCGCACTGATCGCACGTGTGCAGTTTCTCTCTAGTGTGGATTTTCATGTGATCCTTAAAGTTTGCCGATTGGGCAAATCTCTTTCCACACTGATCACATGTGAACGGTTTCTCTGCCATGTGGATGTTCATGTGTGTTTTACAATTTCCCAACTGAGAAAAACTCTTCCCGCACTGATCACAAGTAAATGGTTTCTCTCCAGTATGAACCCTCTTGTGACACTTGAGAGCATTTCTGCACCTGAAACTCTTTTCACACTGAGAGCAAGTGAAAGATTTAACTCCTCTTTTCTTTTTTCTTTTTTTCTGTTTGGTTTGAGAGCAACTCGGAGGCTTTTCTCCAGTTTTGACAAGATTTTTCTCCTCCGCTTCACTCAGTTCTTCCTTCTCCTCATTTTCTTCAATTGTCTCTGAAATTAAAATGTCAAATTAAAAAAAAAAAAAAAGTGTGTGTGTGTGATTACGAGTCTTTAAAAATTATATCATTAAAGTATCTGAAAAAGATCTACTCTGAACAATACATTAAATTACATTAAATAAAGACAAAATCAATAAGAAAATCACATTGCTTTTTTGCATATTGCATTATCATTAAACAGTCATTAAAGACAAATGAAGATTAAAGACCTTTGTGTTCCTCGTGTTTTATTCTCCATGTTTCTGGTTCCTCTTGTTTTATTTTCCATGTTTCTGTTTCCTCTTGTTTTATTCTCCATGTTTCTGGCTCCTCTTGTTTTATTCTCCATGTTTCTGGTTCACTTTTGTTCTTTTCATTCTCTTTTTTAACAAACACCATCTTCACAGCAGCAGATCTCAGTTCAGTTAATACTCCTCAAGATATTCCTGCTTGCTTCAAAACTTAGTCACGACTGTGAAGATGAGAATATATTCATTTTTTTTACTTACATTAAATAATAATTACGTAACATATTATATTAAAACAGCATTCCGACAAAACAATAGAGAGAGTGGTGAAACTGAACTTCTTCCTCTGAGGTTTAATGGTGTTTGTCAAACAAAACGTGTGTGTTTTAGCGCCACCCGCTGGACTGGAGAGTGAAGCAGCGCGAGCAGTGAAATAGTGTATAAGGTGAAAATAATAGACTCGTGGTATTTGATCATCATCATCAACAGTCTTCGTGAGTGAGGATTACAGAAAAACAAGCAAATTTACTAGTAAAATATTTAATTGAAAATCACAAAGTTGCAGCCATATATTTAAAAAAAAACGTGATAATGATAAGAAATTCATTAAATCAAAAATATTTAATAGGAATAACATGGCTCGGTTTTCGTTTCCACTGTTTAGTACCGCTTTAGAGTGGGCGGGATTATTCACGTGTCGTTATAGTTGTGCCGCTTCTACTTACTGCCGTGACATCATCGTAAACGCACCACAAGCAAACACACAACAATGGAGCATATCGACGGAATGGTGTTCTTCATTCTCGGCATGTGGACTCTTCTCCCAGTTGAAGAAGGAGGTAACCAGAATGTCCCTGAGATCCATCCTTTTAAAAACAGGCTAAAGGCATTGCAGTTTGATTATAAGCATTAATTATACTATTTCAATGTCTGACATAGCCTTACTTAGTCAATATTAAAGATGAATTTTTCTTTTTGTAGATTGATTTTATGCAGAAACAGTAAATTATTAATCAGGTTTATTATGTAGAATGATTGAGAATAATGCTCAATGGATATTGAATATTGCTGAAAATTATATGGTATTATTCTACATACTATTATCATTTATTTTAATACTGATTAACTAGTCAAACTCATTTCATATCAGCATAATAGTGTGGTACAGAGCCTCTTTCAGTGTAGACATGTTCTGAATGAATTATGTATACGTCTTTTGTATACGCCAGGGCCAGGATGCTCCTCAAGACAGTCTGTCAGGGTCACAGAAAGAGATTTTAAAACAGCAGAGGAGGCTCAGGAGAGAATCGGTAGCAGCAGCTCAGATGAGGAGGAGCAAGAAGTTCAAAGACAGAGCAACTATCGTTAGTAAATTAGCACAAAAAGAAGAACGAGACATGCCTCATGATTCACAGGGAAAGCCATTTCCAGACTACTTGAAATACTGTAAGGCAGCAAATGGTAGAGTAAAGATAAGAAGGGATTGGTTGATTTATAGTGAGAGTACAGCAGAGGTGGACGAAGTACACAAATCAAGTACTTGAGTGAAAGTACAGATACATATAGGGATGCACCGATAGCAATCGGCCGATATGTTTGCGCGTTTTGTCGGTAAAAGCGGTTCTGTAATCAGCAGTAAATGCCATCAGGTGCGTGATT
>JAUCMS010042398.1:0-15530 GCA_032357445.1 Enteromius radiatus
TGAAGCGAGTAAACTCAAAATGTTCAAGCGTCCAAGTCGCGTCTGGTGTGAACGTAGGGTAACGTAATGGAGCAGGGACACGTGACTCCACACACGGTAGTTTTTCTAAAGGGAAAATAATTGAAATAATTGACCTGAAAAAATTTGATCGATTATAGGTTCTGAATGTCGATTTCGATTACTTTTCGATTAATTGCCCAGCCCTAATCCCAAGTCTAATTAGGCCAGTACCTTGTTAAACAAAGCTAGATTCAGAGTAGGTTTAAAGATAAAACCAAACAAATCCAGTTCAGGGTAGGTTTAGTGGGTTCACAGTTCTTTACAAAAAAACTAAACAAAAAAAAAGGATCGTACAGTAAAGCATTTCCAGAAGTGTTTGCCAGAATTTAAAAATAGAAAAATATGTTAGCTACCTTTTTAGGTTTTATGGATTGAAGTTTAATTTTATGGAAAATAAAACTTATATATGAAGTCTTATAACGTTAAAATACCAACCCACTGAAGTCTGTATTTTGCCTTTATAATACTCTGACAACCACCAAAAAAGTTGGTAATGGGGAAGCCAAAGCTCATCACAAGCAGCTTTTCCATGGGGTGAATATCTATATATAGAAGGTGAACACAATACAAAAAAAGTACAAAATAAATGTGTGGCATCTGCAGTAAACAGCCACTCACACGAATAAGTTCGACCCACTTCTCTCAAGAGAGTTGCACAATTCACTATTTGAAAAAAAGGGGACACCTAATTTCTAGTGATTGTCGTCATTTTGATTACAGGACCATCTCTGCATTTGATAAATAAATAGTTTTATTGTCATCATTATACATTACCATCACTCTATTCTCCTATTTGATAATGTTCAGTGCTTTGCTACAATCTGTATTGTTAAAAGTGCTATATAAATAAAAGTGATTGATTGATTTGAAAATCTGAAAAATATTATGAGTAGACGCACTTGCAAAAAAAATAAAAAAATAAAACATCAGCTGCTGTGAAAGTTTGAGAAGACAGCTGAACGATCGGAGTATATTCTATCAAATAAATCAACTGTATTTATTTTAATTACAATTTGTATAGCTTAAATAATTCCCATTTTGCCATTTAAAAAGGTTTATATAGGCTATTCTAAAGAGGGTATTGTACCACATATGTCGTGCTCGTGCCATGAGTTGCATAAAATTTAAGCATTAAAGATGCATTAAATTCCATTGGTTTTCGTTTATCTCATGACCAAATTTTTAAATCTACTTCAGAGGGCTGTAGATCTTCAAAAGATTGTTTAATCGCAGTGCAATAGTGGACCATTGTACTGGTATTGCACTTTTTTCACCTTTTGTTAATTAAAGGAAAAACAGTAGCAGTATAAGAGTTTGGACTTCAATTGTTTATATGAAAATGGCATTTAAAGTGTACCTGCTATTGAACAGTTACTTTAAGATTTAGACTAGATTTTAAGATCTCTCTGTGTGGGGTCATAACCACTTAAATATGGCATTTTAAAGGTCAAGTCAATACAGATAGATTCGAAGCCACTTCACGGTACTAAACAAGAAAATAACAATATTATTATGATTCAGCTGTGAATTTAATATCATTTTTGCTGTGAGGCAGCTCTAAAAAGACATAAGTGTCAATTATTCAGCTCAAGTCAGTTTAGTTTTTTTTTAAGCATCTTGGAGATGTTGCCACCGTTCTTCTGGATTTAGTCTGTCTCAGTTTGTTCTTTTACTTCATGTCACTCCAGACAGACTGGATGATGATCAGATCAGATCTCTGTGTGGAGCACTGGCTGTTGTCAGACTCCTTGTGCAGAAAATAATCTCACTGAGTTTGTGCTTCCGTATGATAACCCCCCCCCCATAGGAAGACGTGGAATGAGGTGGAGTAGGGGTGGAGGAGGGATGCATAACGAGATGTAGAAGGGAAGGAAACAGGCTTATTTAAGGGGAAGGCTTATGGTTTTGATTGGACAAAATGGAATTAGATTGATTCGGCTAATTATGCGCACGTGCTCCTCCTAAAATTTTGTTTATCAACAGCACTTAATGACAAAATTAATGTTTAGAAAATGTAAACTGATATTTCCAACACGCTACCGCAAAAGATAGAAATAACCAACTTAAAACCATTTTTTGTTGGTGAAAATGCTAGTGGCCTAAGACTTTAGTATTGTATATATATATATTTATACTACGGGGCTGTTGAATACTTGAATCTGATTGGCTGACGAACGTTCTGAGGTGTGCATTATTTTCAGGGAAACGCACAGGGAACGTTCCAGGCAGCTCTCTTGACCGCATTACAGTTCTATATCACTTCGCATAGTTAACTGTAATAATGCAACGAACGAATAAATAATTAAATGAATAAACATACATGCACCAGCTTTTCTGTCTCATTACTGCAATCACACGTCATAATAATCAACATAATCAATGGTCCGTTGTCAATTATTCCTTACATATATATATATAAAACCCTAAGTTTAGTAAGGGGTGTAGGATAAGGTCAAGTAGAATAAGGCATTAATATGTGTTACCAAATCATCATAGATATTATTAACAGCCTACATATACAAGTTTTACTATAGGGATTTTTATATAAACTTACATGTTATAAACTTATATCTAGATCTTCCCAGAGAATGTATGTATTTAAAAAGTATGGCACCTTCAGATAACACAGTACATGGCAATATCACTTGTGATATAGGGCAATATAATGTCACATCTCTTTATGGGAGTGTTGATTCAGGTTGGTGATAGTCATTATCTGGCTCTTTTTAACTTTTGTGCTTATTTAATAGTGACAACTGCAGTCAATTTGATAATATTACTGAAAATTAAAGCCCCTTTTTATTTAAACTGCCATGACAAGATGTCATTTTAAAACCTGCCATGTCTTTTTTGCATATATAACACATGATTGGATCTTAAATAGTAATAGTAAAAATGGTTGCTATTGAATGACTGTCTGCAGTCCATGCTGAACAATTCAGTCCATCATTTGCTTGACCTTGAAAGTGCAAGACTTTCTGTCATCTTCTACTTTGTATTAGAATATGTTGCTTTTCTATTGTGGAGAAAACGCTTGCAGTGTCACAGCATCACTCTGGAGCTAAGCCTGACTTGCCTGAGTGGTTTTTTTTTTTTTTTTTGTCTGACCCAGTTTCTGTGCTTGAGCTGCTGCCACTGCTGCTGGGGGAGGTCCTTTCACATCCTGCTCATGCTGAACAGGCCGAGCCATCCCCAGAGCAGGCCTACCTCTCCACCATACACATATCACCCCATTAAGAGCTGTCATTTTAGAGATACAGCAGCTTAAGCAATATTCCGACAATTTGTTGCTTGAGGGAGAAGCCTTCAGTATGTATTGTTAATGGCGAGATACAAATATGCATAACAGAACTGGTTACTGCATGAAATTAGCTGTTCTTCCCACTTAAAGCAGCATAAAACTTAATCAACAGCTGCATAATATGGTAAAAGCACAACTTATTATATTTTTCTGTGAGTTTTCTAGAGCACAGAATGATATACCCTATGATTCAGTCCATATCTGTGTGATGTGTTAGGCTGCAGAGAAATGGATTGAGACCAATTCCACTGCACTGGAGAAAATCTGGCATGGAATTTCTGATTTTTAGAAAGCCTGTAGACGATTGCTGATTTAATGTGGATGACTGTTTCAGAAATCAGACAAATGCTATCTTTCTGATGAAGATGTATAAAGGCAGCAACGAAAGTCAAAATGCAATGTTTGTATCACGTTTCTAATTTCATGTGGTTCATTTTTGAAGGCAATGTGTATCCTATCTCACAGTCCTGTATCTGCAGTTTGGGGAAATAATGTTTTTTTTTTTTATTTAAAACATATTTTTGAGTTTTGTTAGCTCCATCCCTAAACAAACCTGATCAGCTCATTAAGGTAGGTTTAGGGTTAATTAATATTTACAGGAGATCCCTGGTAGACCATAAAGCAGTCCTAAATATGTGTTATAGCTCAGCATGCACTGGAAACCCCAAAATAATCAATTCAGATCCTTAGGAAATGCATGAGCAAAATCAGCATCCTGAATTTGCTAGGGAAGAAAGCATCTAATAAATGCATGAATGTAGGTGCATACAAAACATGATGTTAAAACTCAACATTAAACATCGCTATTAACGGCATAAGTTTTAAAATGCCATAATTTGAATTTAAATTTCATGTTTGCATTCGTTATTACATATTTACAACACGAATTCCCTTATATTACTTCTAAATTTGTTAATGCATTTGACGCCTCTCCACAAGTAAATGCATTGTGGAAAATAAGTCACGTCATATATAGCGTCCGCGCGGCCATTGCACGTATGGAACGAGTTAAAATGTAAATACAGAAATCCTAAAATTCCTAATCACCCGGTCCGTGTTTTCCAACAGACTCAGCGCAGAGCAGTGTAGAGCTGGAGGAGATGCTTGATAATACCATGCTGGAGCAAAGGGGCTCCGATAGGGGTCTTATGCACATTTATACGCGTTCACATTTGCCTCTGTGGGAATTGGAAGTTTGGTATTGCAAATAAACTTTTTAATATGTGAAAATATATTAACGCCTCTGCTCACCCCCCAAAATCCACCAGTTAAACGTATATTTCAGCATATATATTTTTCTTTCCGTTTGAACGCCTCAGTAATTGTTTTCACAGCTCTTGCCCATGCAACACACAGTCATCCCCTGACAGGACAGCGCTGGCAAGGGCTCCATCCACGATCCCAAATCTAATGGTGTGAATGAGGAGGAATCGGTGTGATGTGGGGCTGTGCGCTGCCTCAATGAATAATGTAGATGGGCATCGGCATGCGTCTATAGTCTCTGCGAAAACACCGACGCTGAGAATCAACGCGCACAGCCTTTTCTGCTCATTTAACCGCGACTTCGAGTATGGAAACGGGTCTGGTCGCGAATCATCAAGTGAAAAATGTTGGAAGCGGAGATCCCCCTCCTTCGCCTCATCATCGCACACCTCCACAGCAACAGTCGCAAGCATCATTCCATCAGCAGCCACAGCAGCGAGCCGTGCACAACAACAACAACAACATCAACCCGACACCCGTGCGCGGAGATCGACAGCAGCATGGAGGGAAAGAAAACGCTCTGGAGACGCAGGTCGATCGCCATCCGCGTTTGCTGAATACAAGCGACGAGGAGGAGCGCTCGTCCAAAACCGGGGGGGATCGGATGGGCAGCAGGTACGAGCACTCCAACTTTGGACCAACGAGCAACAATAACAACAACAACAACAGCGGCGGCGGCGGCAGCGCGTCCCAAAGCGGGAACAGCTCCGTTTCTGAGTTTAATCATTATTACGGGAATGGAAGAGGAGGGCCTTGCTTTGATCAACATGGCGGACAACAAAGCCCTAGGACGGCTTTAATGCATCAAGCACAGGGCAGCATGGATCAAGTGCAAAACTCCCACGAAGGGTACCATAATAATCCGTACAACCACTATCCTAACTACCGGCCGGGGTACGGTGGCGCTGGATACGGTATGATGAGCCCATCGCGGCAGGGGAACATGATGGGCCCAGGTACCAATTCGCCTACTGCCGCTGCTGCTAGTCATGGCAAGGCTGCTATGGCCTCTACTGTTACCCCAGCTCCAGGTGCCAACGTTGGGGGTTTTCAGAGGTTCCCCGGACAAAACCAGCAGCACCCTTCTGGCGCTACACCCACCCTAAACCAGCTTCTGACATCTCCGAGTCCGATGATGCGCGGATACGGCAGCGGTTATCAAGATTACAGTAACCCGCCGCAGCAGCAGCAGCAGTCCGGGATGGGTTTGGGCAAAGACTTGAGCTCCCCGTACAGCCCCGCTGCCAGCCACGGCTGGGGAGCACAACAAAGAAACCACCCGGCCATGAGCCCTGGGAATAACGGGAACGGCAGAGCTCAGGTGAACGTTTTAGCTTGCGTACGTGTGTGTCAAGTTTCGCATACAGGTCTAGCCGTGGCCTGATGCTACTCGTATTACTAGCTCACAGTGTTATGCGTTTATATTTATCGAATGCAAATGATCGGTTTAAATGGTGGAATGCAATGCTGAGATTGTTTTCTATTGTTGTAGTTATAATTATTCCGGGGTTTGGGTATGTGCGAGGATTGACAGGCAGGAGAACATGTCAAGTTCTGCCCAAGGTGACTGTGCTAACTGTGTTAGCATGAGAGTTAGCCTGCGCTTAGACTTTCATTTCTGCTTTAAGATATGCCAGATTCAGCAATACGATATGCTGGGCTGCTTATATTCTTGTAGACCGTATACTAACATAGCATTATTACAAAAAAGTCAGTGTCATGTTATTGAATACATTATTGTTCGTGGTTTCGATAAAGAGCTCGTTCGTTCGGTGCCATTCAAATTATGGAACATTCTAGCATTGCGCTGTTGCTAAATAAAATTCGCTGCTTGTTCGTTTCGTTTCCGAGAATAATTGAAATAAAGCTATTTTGTGCTCTAATTCTGCTTTCCAGATAAAATTTCGATTTCATTTTCAACGTTGGTTCAACAGTAAGCACTGTCTGTCTGAAACGAAGGGCTAGACTCTGTTTTCAGTACACATCGCTACTGATTAGCATTGTTAGCTGGCGTTAGCGCCATTGCGCACGTCTGGCTTCATTATGCAGTAATTAATGTTTCCCATTCTCCTCACATTTACTTGTTCCAAAAATAAATAAATAAAAATAATATCCGTGCTGGTTGTCTTAAACACAACATATTAAAATCTAAAAGCTATTATAAGGTGAGATGGTGACTGAAGCTGTATTCCAAAACCTGGGAAGTTCATTAGGTTTTGAGACCACAATGACCAAATGCTTGACTAGTTTTGGCACTATGATACACCAAACGCTGTCTAGGTAGGCTGTGCTTTAGCCTTTGAGACCGTAATACCCAAAATTACTTTCTAGGTAGGAAGCCCACTGGGTTTTAAGAATATAATGCCCAGAAATTCTATCTTGGTTGGCAGCTCACTAAGTTTTGAGACTATAATGTTGAAAAATGCTGTCTAGGTAGGCTGCATGCTTGGTTTTGAGATACAACCTTGGATTTGACAGTCCAGCTGGCATAGTTACCGTTTTTCAAGTTTGATTTTAGTGATAAATTGACATTGCTGCTTAATATGTTTTTATGCAGGTCCAGGGGGAAAGCTGATGAATCTATTGGAATAGTTTAGCATATATTAATATTCAGCCAGCTAAATGTTGTAGGTTGTGTCTTTGTTAAATGGTAAATGCTGATAGTGTAACAATTTGCGGTAACAGTGTTTTTAGTTAGTTATTTGCAACCAGTATGCACACAATTATGTGTTTGGTGTTTTTTTGAGTTCTAAATCTGCATTTCATGCAAAAAAAACGGTGGTAAAATATATATTTTTTCCTTATATGGCTTATCATAAGCAAGAGACAAAAGCCTGCTTTCAGTTCTCCACTTCTGCATGTGTGCGATCAGATGCTTTTTGGCTCTGGCCCTTCTCTGAATGGATGAGCAGTCCTGACCTTCACACATGCAGATTAGCCATGCTTTCATAGTGGCACATGAAGAACATTTGTGCTGGACTGCCCAGGGTAATCCCAAGGCCTGCCCAGGAAACATGACAGGAAGAGATGCCAAGACACCTGATAGGCTTCACACCTTTCATGACAAATTTTGTATGACGCCTTGAGAGCATTTTGAATGTACCTTAGCTGATTAACGACTGTTAATAACGTTATATATAACAAAACATATATTGCCTGTTTGTCAAACTTGTACAGTTTACAATTACAATTTAGAAACAAACCAAAAAAAACCTTAGTGCATCTCTCTTATCACTCTTGTGGTGTCCTCATCTTATAAACTGAAGAAATGCAGCCACATTCTTCTGTGCTTACGCTTTTTATTAGATATATTTTATTTATTAATTTTTTGCTATACTGATTGGAATATTTCAAAGGAATCTGGATGAAATAACCTAGTTATAATCCCCTTATATGTATGTCAAATGACACGGTATTATAACACTATATGTATATTGCACTGGGATTTGTAAAAAATGGAGTCACATATAAATAAACATTTAGTGGTGCCTTTGATCAGGAGCAATGATTGGAATAAAATTCCAGACTGATTGAATTACATCAGTGAGTTTGTGTTAGGCTATGTGTGACAGATTTAAATTCTTTAGACATACATGAAGATCATGTTGACATTTATACTCATTTGCATTTTTAGAGAAAGGCTATTATAAGAATAACTTGAGTTGTTAATGGCTTATATTCAGCATGAAGCCTATTTAAGCGGTGCACTTTCCCCAGGCCTCCAAGTGTGCATTGCTCTGCCTCTCTGGCTCCACGCAAAATGTAATTAAGTGACAGAAATTCAACAATTTATTGTGTGTTGTGTATGTGAGAAGTTTCACTACCCTTGTGCCTTTGTGTTTGAAGAAGTCTTTCGTGCTCAGCAAAGCTGCATTTTTTGGATCAAAAATACAGTAACAGCAGTAATACTGTGAAATACTATATGATATCAGAACTGATGGTTTATGTGACAACACAGAAAAAAAATAAAAATAAAAAAAAATATATATATATATTTTTTTTTTTCTGTGTTGAAAAAATAAACCTTCAGTTCTGATATGATATCATTTGGGGCTCAGGTTGTTTTTGTGTGTAAACCATGAAAGTAAAAAAAATACTTAAAATAGGAATATTAAAATATAAATGTCTTTAATCTTTAAGTGTCACTTTCAGTGCATCCTTGCTAAATAAAAGTAAAAAAAAAAAAAATTAAAGACCACAACAAATGTTGTGTTATTAATTTCCAGTGTCTTTGTTGACTCATAACTTCAGCTGGACAGTAGTTATTAATAAAAGAATGTAAATAAATAAAGTAAGGCATTATGAATAATGAAACCCAGTCATGCTCACTTCCTCTTGTAATTTACATATAAGGGACTAGACCTATATTATCAAAGTCATGAATTATTTGTTTAATAAATTATCCTGTTGGATATTTGTGTTTTTATTATTTTTTGTTATGTATGTAGTAACTGTTTTATAAAGTAAGAAAACACTTCGGGCTGTACTATTTTGTGAATATAGTCACTCTGCTGCACACAGTGCCAACAAAGTCATTTAGCTGTTACTATTTTCACAGCATAGCATGACCTTGCGTACCTAATTGGTGGGACTTGATGGCAGTGCATCAACAAGGAGTGCTAGGAATAAATTAGAGGTGGAAATGGCTTATGCTTATAAAACAGTAGACTCGTCATTGATGACTTCAATTGTTCCTTGAGTAAGAATGACCTGGAAACTTGCAGCAATGTTCCACTACAAATTCTTCAGGCATGGCCTAATGGTACACAAACTCTTTTTGCTCTAAACCCTAATTTGACAATATAGTTGTCTAGTCAGAGAAAATATGTGTTTGTGTGTGTGTGTGTGACAGCAGAGCACTCTGGCATGACTGTTGACGCTTAAAATGTTCATTTATAGTGGCCTCCCAGGCTTTCTCAAATTGGTCACATTTTCTGTAAGTGCTGCTTCAATTGGCCTGAATTTGGCAGTGACATGAGAAGATTAGCTTGGATGGCTCTCAGTCTTTCTGGCAAAGATGAGACACTTGAGAAAACCTGACCCCCCCACCCACCCCCATATCAGTCGATGGCACGTTGCCCTGAATCTCTCCATTTACTGAACCGCTCAACCTTATGATTGCTATTTGTATTCTAGTCTGCTCAAGCATAATAGTTGTGTAAATGTGTTCACACAGACTGCCATACGTTGGAAATTACTGCTGTTGCTGTTTTTTATGCTAACATGTTGATACTCCTCTCAACAGGTGGCACCCATGGACCCCATGGCCATGAAGCGTTCTCAGATGTATGGGATGGGCAACAGTCCCTACTCTCAGCCGGGCGGAACATATCCAGGGCAGCCATATGGATCACCCACTTCTCACCGATACCCAATGGGAATGCAGGGGCGTGGCCAAGTGGGCATGGGAGGGATGCAGTACCCACAGCAACAGGTAGAGCTAATGATTTTCAGTTTTGCGTAAAAAAAAGTCCCCTTCAAACGGAAGTGTCACATGATTTCCATGTGAAAAGATACTATTTGGAGATACCATCATGGAAAAGCAATTTCACACGGTTGATAACAAGCAAAGCATATTTTTGGTTTTAGCCAGGCACCAACCCCGTAATGTCATGTGCTTGATGCTACAGTCTGTAGAGCTCAGATCATTGGGAAATTTTACAACGAATCATGTGAAGGAGTCTTTGTTACCATTTCTAACTGCACAATAAATCACTTATAACCAGGCTTGTGCTAAATTCCACTGAATATGCCACAGATTTCACACATGAAATGTGCCCCTGGACGTTTAGTTTTAAACTACAAAAAACGCATAATTTTCTAAGAAATTTCCAACAATCAGAGAATCAAAACAAGCAGTGGCTACCTACTCCCATGAAGAACTGTGCCTTCATAGTTAGTTTCCAGTCAGTTTGAGCACTTTTTTATTTATTTGTCCTTTTTTCTTATTTGTCATTTGCAGTGCTTCATGGGATTGTTTTTTTTTCCTGTATTAAAGCCGTTAGGTACACAATCTTGTACTTTATTCTAGTGTTTTTGCTTCAAATCAAGTTGGTGATGTTGTGATTCACCGTGTGGTTGGTGGGTTGGCTTATAACTCTTTAACAGATATCTAAAAAAAATCCCTATGGGAAAATGAATCCTTCTGGATAAAGGTCTGCTGAAAAAGTGGACTGGATTCTAGACAGCGTTTAATTGGACAAAAAATTCATGAGTACAAGATGAGTCATCAGTTCTTATTTCATGTTTTGATATCATGGGAGCTTTAAAGAAATCTGACTTTGTTACACTCCCAACTCCATTTAACACATCTCAACACCTTTAACTCTATTTTGCAGAATTCCATACATTTTCCTCACATTCGGCACAAAAAATCTGCGTGGGCTTAGTTATTTTACTTGTCTGATGGAAGTGCTCCCTTTTTACCATGTCAGAATGTTTTTACCCACCCCAGCTGGCTGCCACACGGGGGACTATCCTGCTACGATATCTACTTTCTAAGCACATCTACCTTAGACTATCAGAATTAGCAACACTGACTCATAGCTCTCAAACAGAGATAGCAGCAGCGGTGCTCTTCATGCTGTTGAGTCCACAGGAAACTGAAATGTCCCACAGGCCAGCGGTCTGAACAGTGACAGCCCGAGGGGAAACACAGAGTGTGGTGCAGAAGGAATGACTCTGTTGTGCCTGTCAGCGTGGAGCGACAGTACTCCCAATGTACCAGAGATGTTGACAGTCGAACGCGCCGCATGTCTGTCAGAAGAGCTTGGCAGGCAGTCTGGTTGGGCTGGGCTGTCCTATTCTGGGTACAGACTGCCCTGCTAAATTTAGACTCGAAAGCTGGACTGTGTTAAGTTCAGTGCCACTGACTCTGAAATAACTGTTCTGCTGATGTAACCAAGGCCACATGGGTGGGACAAAAGAACATTAAGCTGGTAGTACGATAAATAAGCATGTTTCACTTTCTACCACATTATTATTATTATTAAGTAAAATTCAATGCAAGTGCAGTTTCAGTATTGCCTTTAATCTAACCTATACTGTTAGCAAGGATGTGATATTAGTGGAAAACCATATTAACATAGTTAATTACATAACATGATAACATAATAATTACCAGAAATTGCATTGATTGCGTTCTGAGGTATGCTCCAAAATGGCGGATAAATGGTGGTTGAACCACTTGACGCCACATGGACTATTGGAGGGTCAGTAAGCCCTCGGATTCCATTAAGAATATCTTCATTTGTGTTATGCAGATGAACGAAGGTCTTACAGGTTTGAAATGACATGAGGGTGAGTAATCAATTGCAGAATATACATTTTTGGATGAAGTAACCCTTTAATGAATTTACCTTTAAATGCAGGTGAAATCCACACAATCTGGATGAACTTTTTTTGAGGTCAGCTGTATTTTAAATGCAGATTTCACAAAACATCGGTCACAGATTTTTTGCTAATCAGTATTATTTAAATGAAAAAAGGTACTATGATTTCTGTAGCTAGCTCTGTGCACCTACCAAAGAGAAAAAAAAAATGGTACTGCTAAAAGATAGACTTCTCCAGCTATTGTAGACCTCCTTGTTCCGACACATTTTGGAAAACAGTGACGCGTGAAATCGAGTCTGCGTGGCTGGAAGTGTTTGGGTTCACATTCTCAAGTGTGTTTTGGACCTTAGAAACACAAACTGCTATTTCAGCTATCAGCCACTTTCTTTTCATTACCTCCAGATCCATTACACTGATCTTTGGTCAGCTTTACTGACACGAGATCAGCAGGACAGCAGTCGTGTGCAGTTTCCTCCTGTGATTGCCCCTGGGTACGGACGTGACCTTTTTAGAACAAAAGATCAGAATCAGCAATCTCCTCCTGGCACGGCGGAATGTAGGAGAGGCACTAATCAAGAAAGACATCACCGAATGCAGCCAGCACATAATGAGATCATTACAGGAGAGAGTTTTGGGGTAATCTCTAACCCGAAGGGGTGTGCGGTGCATTTGTGCAGCTGTTAGTTATCGCCAATCTCAATCGAGAGGGACCCTATAATGACTTTTATCTACCAGGAGACCTTGAATGACCAGAGGATTTTTTAGTTTTTTTTACAACCCTACCTGAAATTGGATGTTTCATCTGGTCTGATACCAAGGGAATCCTGCTGTGTTATTTCTATTGATCTTCTGGCTACTTCTGTTTTGGTCACATAACACTTTTACAATAAAAATAGAAGAAGACAAAGCTTAAAACCCAGGGGAAAGCACCATTTGTAGACAGAGGAAAAAGAAGACAATGTTAAATAAAATTATTAATAATTAATATACTCAAGCGAAATTCTTTATTCTGGCATATTCAAAGAACTTCATTTTGTGTTTTCCACTTACTGTCAGAAAGTGAATTAGCATTTTTTTTCAGCAATCTGCCGTTTTTGTTCAGACCAGTTATAGCCTATATGTAATGTACATAATTTGGTAGGCTGCAAGTTGAGTTTTAGAATTTTATAAAACTTTTTTCACCTTTTCAAACTGTACTATTTGAACTATAATGTTGTTTTATCACCAGTTCTAGTGTGTTACTATGGACAGAAGAATGTTCATAAACAACATTACCATGATAATGACTATTTAGTCTGAAATAGTGTAATAGAGTGCGCTGATGACGTATCATATCTTCATGAAAAGGGAGCTCAGAGGTATGCAAATAAATATGTTGACAGGCAGGTAGGAAAGCCTGTCGTAGCCCTTGGACCGAGTGATATGATTGGACAAGTCCCACATCTTTGCACAGGCGATATAAATATTTTTAAGCCCCGTTCAGACTACACAATTTTTTTTGTTGTATATGACAATACTATGTGAGATTATGCGATTGTTAGTCATAAAATCTTGTGGTGTCGTGAACATACAACAGACCATAAAATGCTGCCCAAGCATTCATCACAAGCCGTTGTGCGGGATGTCATCAGACAAGACAGAAAATATGAGGGCAAACAAACAACGACTAGTAAACAAGCGTGTTTTACCCTGATTTGCCATCAGAATTCACTGTCTCTGGGAGACTTTTTTCTATTGTGATGTAAATGTTAAACAAATTTTATCCTGACAATAAGAAATCATTTAATGTTAAACAAAGTTTGTGTCTTAGATAATTTATATTACCCTGAAGTAAAAGTCAACAAATTTAAGACTTTTGACAAGACAAATAAAATAAATACAATTTTGTTTAATTTGTTAGACCATATTTTTTCTTTAAGTAGCTAGCGGGCATTTGAATGTGAGATTCTGCCTTAACTCCAAACATTTCCTCCAATGTAAAATTACATCTAGCTTGACTGAGACCATTATCTCCCTTTTGTTTCGGCTTGTTTGAAAGCTTTTACAAAGGTGCTTCTGTGCTCCTGCTGGCTAGTGTCACAGATTTGATGGAACTTGTTGTGTACGAGAGGGAAAAAAAAAAAATTAAACATGCAAGTCTTTCTGTCTTGAGGTCGTGAAGTGTCACAGATGTGTCGTAGACTATGACACACTACACACGATTAAACATTTGAATCGCATATATCGCAAACAAGCAGATTGTGGCAAAATCAGGATAAAATTGTGTAGTTGACCAGGGCTTTAGACCAGCTTACTTAGTGTTTTTGGTGCATTCAGTAGTTCTATTGTTAGCGTTAGCATCACTGCTAGTAAGGATAATACAGTATTGTCAAACACTGATTATTAGTTTCAGATTAGATTTGCTGAATAATTAATTCCCTTACCTAGCTCTCAAAACAGTAACCACTTGGGTATCGCTAGTCAGCGTTTTCTTCATTATATATACCTTTTGTATGTCGTACCAATGTACCAAGCTTGTTTTTTGTCTTGTTTGTCTTCTTCAGCCATACAGTTACTGATTCTCCTGTTGTTTCTGCTGATGAGGAACAAGAAAAAGTATATTTTATCCATTGTCTTATTTTCGTTCTTTGCATCACCAAACAACAGTACATCACTAGTGCATCTACAGAGGTGACAGTCAATGACTCCAATTTCATGTCATTTCAGCAAGGCCAAATACGTTGAGGGGGGTCACCTACACTATCGATAATTAAAACACTTTGTATCGACTGTATTAATCTCATATAAGTGTGCACCAAAAATGCTATTTCACTATTTTTAAAGCATAAAACCTTTTAAATTAGCACCAAACTCCTGAATGCACCTTTTAAATATGAATTTCTTCTCCACTAGTGGCATCAAACAAATTTGCCCCTGTTTTACCTCTGTGTTTGCTGTTTGCTCTTTGATGGCACTAGGTGTGTTTAATGAGCGTGTGTGAGCTCAGGTGGATATGAATCAGGTGCGCGGCAGGGGGCCGCAGGTCCTGACAGGTGTTTGAAGGCTCTGTAAGAGGACAGGTCCTATCACAACACAATCAGCAGAAGCCATCAACCCTCCCGAGAGTCTACCGCTGACCATCTGACCGCCTTTCACCTACCCTGCTGTCCACGCTGCTGACAAGCACAATACATGGCAGAGAAATGGATTAAATGTGCAGTTTGTGATTGGACACAATCTCTCTTTGTGGGATTTTGAAGCAATTGCGCGCTGTCCTCTTAAATCCCTTTTTGTTATTTCAGTGATGGAAAGACTGGAAATGCACAGCAGTTATCCTTTTATATTTCTCTCAAATGCTTTACAGACGGTTACAAATACGGAAGAAAGGGGTCAGAATATTTATGTGTATTTGTTACACTGCTAAGTCAGTATCTTATCTATCGTAGGTAAAAATGTCTTGCCTGGAAAGCTGCCTCAAAATCTATGGGCAAGTGTATCTCGGAGCAGAAGCTGTTTTACTATTTATGGCATTATTTTTGAAAGCATCCTCATTTTACAGCATTTTTACACAAGTGTCTAAAACTTTGAACAGTAC
>JAUCMS010042399.1:0-15526 GCA_032357445.1 Enteromius radiatus
AAAAACAGACTGTTTCATTCTAGGGTCAAATTCTAGGGTTGGAAATGGACCTGTAAAAGCGTTTCTGGGCATTTTTCAGATTTACAGACAAAATTAAATATGTATGTATTTTTACATATACAGTAAATCCAAAATGGGTTAAAATGAATAAAGATTGTACTTTTGGTTAAAATGAATGACACATATCTGTGTTTTTAGTGGGTGCTCGAGTTCCCTATATGCACCAATCATATATGATTTGATAACATAAAATATAAAAAGATAAAAAATTATTTTTTGCTGTCAAGTGATTAATCACATTAATATACCTATATTATAAATTGCTATAATATATGCAAATCAGTCAATCTATTGAGTCTCCTCTATCAGATATCATTATGAAATTGTTGTTTTCTGCTAAGTTATAGACATGATCTGAACTGGTATTATTATCTGCAGTTTTATGGGGGTTTTTAAGTGAAGAATAAAAGTCATAACATAACTGCAAAATTCAGGCAGATCTGCCTGGTGGCACGAGCTGCAGCGATCGATGTGAATGCATAATGAAGTCTGTAGCTACAGCTGACCACGTGCACACTGGTGAACCCTGACAGAGCTCAATATTGAGACATGTTTCATTCAATACTCATAAACAGAAGGTTTGGGCTGGCTCCAGCTGTGGAGAGATCCATCAGGGAAACCTCAAGAAAAGAAGCAGCCAAATGAAACATGTGGTGGGTGGAGGGATGGATGGATGGATGGATGGATGGATGGTGAATAAAAGCCATATTTACAGCCATCTCCAGCTGTCCAGTAAAGCTCATTCCACAGTTTTCCTCCAACTCATTTTTTGCTCTATAACATTGCAATCTCTGCTAAAATATATATATATATATATATATATATTAGCATGCTGTTCATGCTGGTTTGGTGCTGCTCTAGCTGGCTGTTAAACATAGATTTACTTCTAGGCAGAAGTTTAATTTTGGTTTTAGCTCTGAAAGAGGCATTTTAAATAAAATATCAAATCATACAGATGCATTGTTCAACCCAAAAATTCTCCACTCAGTCACTACAGTAAATATATAGATGAGTTTTTTCTTCATCTAAACAGATTTGGAGAATTTTAGCCTTACTGTATATCACTTGCTCTCTAATGGATCCTCTACAGTAAATGGGTGCCGTCAGAAAGAGAGGTGATAAAAACATCACATCCACAAGTAATAAACATGACTCTCGTCCAACATTTCATGTCTTGAGATGAAAAAAGCTGTGTGTTTGTAATAAATTATTTATAAAGTTTGTATAACCTCATACCATTGTTTGTGACTAAATGACAAATAATATTGCTTTCTCCAGTGTCTCATTTGAATCAGGAGGGAAATATACACAGATCAAGCATTGTTTAAAACTGCTCTAAACAAATACTTTTGAGGTGAGAAGATACTTTCCCACTGGAGGAAACATTGTTACGATTTATGGATTCATATTTTGACCAGAAGTGATGGTTTAAAATTAAAATACCTAAATGACTATGTTTCTTTTTTCTTTTTTCTCCCCCACTTCAAAAGATGTTACTTTATGGACATGACTCACATGGATTATAGTAATGTTTTTATAATCAGTTTGAACTCATTCTGACGGCACCCATTCACTTCAATGGATTCAAATTCAAAAACTCATCTACATCTTGTGGTGAATAATTGTTCTTTAAGTCCTTGAACTAACAAAGCTGAACAAATACGTTAAGTGTATTGTTCATTGTTAATATTAAATAATGGTTACCAAAATGTTTTCATACTTCATGAATGAAAACACCAACACATTTAGTGACATTCAGTCAGAGCTGCGATTGCTGTAAATACAGTATTCGCACCCCTGCTCAGTAATCTTAACTCTGGTAGAGACATTAATAAGTTAGAGTTTGACATGCATCAAATAAAAATGCTCCACTCTCCACATACTGCAGAGGAAGTGATGAACTTCTGACAGCGGTTCTGAACAGCCCAACCGTTCATCTTTAGCGTGCTTATCACCATAGCGTCCTCTGACACTGACGTACTGATTCAGTCTCTCTATCACTCGCCCGCTGGAGCAGGACTGGAAAAACAGCCACCATCTATAACCATGTCCTGAAGTGCCACTTCCTGTTTAGAAGGAGTGACAGGAAGCTGGACTCGAGTTCTATGAAGCAGAGAAACCCTAAAATATTATTCATGACATGGTACCAAAAATAAAAATGACAACAAAAACATGAAAAGCCTTTCAATTGTATCAAAATGAAAAGAACAGTAAGAAGTACAGTAAGAAATACTCACCGTGTGCTGTGGCAAGGGGAAAAGTGTTTTAAACAGAAGCTTTATTAGACTTGAAGATTTATGCATATGCAAATCCATCTGTCCTGGTCATTACCTGGCCGGACAGGACTGATATCAGACAGATGCTACTGTATATTTATAACCACTTTCCCTCAAACTTTAGAAGGTTAAGCAGGAGTGCTGGAATATGTATTTACTTACCACACACACACACACACACACACATCTTGATCAAGATCTTACTTTGATGATAATGTGATTTGATATACACTTTTATAATAAAGTTCCTTTACTTGATTTATGGTTCTTTGGGAAACTTAAAATGGTTCTTTTACAGCAACTCGTTGTTCACACATGATGAAATTTTCCCTAAAACGAAAATCTTCCTTGCTGTGATCTGATTCTGGTTTAAAAACATCATATTTTTCATTTATTGAAAAGACTGGATGTCGTGGGGCTTAAACAGGTGTGATGGGAAATGTTGCACACTCTCAGAAATAAAGCTGTCACTGGGACGGTATGTTTTCAAAAGGTAAATTTGTACACTTTAAGCACTAATTAAGGCACCAAAATATATCCCAAAGATAAAAGGCACCACCCCAATGACAGCATTTGTACCTTTATTTCTGAGAGTGTATGGAAAAATGCGTTCCCCAAAAAATAGAAAAGTTGATATTGGACTTTTATTATTTATTATTGCATTTTATTGAACTTAATGTTATTTAATATGCAGATTATACTTTATTCTTGATTTATATGTGGTTTGATAATTCTGCTGAAATCATGGACGTCTGTGTGGGAAAGTTTCTCACTGGTAATTATGATATTGTGGAGGCGTTTAGCTGCTAATTATCATTCAGACATGACTTGAAGGCAGCATATTTAACTTAAATGTTTACATACTGTATTTACTGTACACTACTGATCAAATGTTTGGGGTCAGTACTTTTTTTTTTTTCCAAGCAGCCAAGCTTCATCGGACTGATCAAGAGAGATAGTAAACGCAATGTTACAAAAATGTTAACTTGAACCCTTCATCAGCTTGTTTATATATATACACACACACACACACACACACACAAGAACAAGACAAGTTTCTTGAGCGCTAAATCAGCTAATCAGATTTACTTTCAGAAGGATCATGTGACACTGAGACTGGAGTAATTATGCTTAAAACTCAGCTTTACCATCACAGGTATAAACCACATTTTAAAATTGAACTTGTAATATCAGTACCCAACGGTATTGCTTTTACTGTATTCTTACAAGATACTTACCAACCCTAAAGCTTTGAATGATAAGTGTACGCAAAGTCCCAAACACACACTTAGACAGTGATGTATCCGCATGAGAAAAACTCATCAGACTTTTATCTAAACACACACTCTGATTCTCAAAATAAAAAAGATGCAAAAAACTGATGCAGCCATATCCCTGAACACATCCCAGACACGCAGCAAAACAAATGCGCTGTGAATGCAAACTTCTTATTTGGGAATTTAGCTGCGTCAGCATCTCCGAAGTGAAGGCTAATCTCTAGGTAGAACGCATACATGCTCGCAAAAGCTGAGGCTTCTCGATGCTTAAACGCTCTTCTTGGCCTCTCTTGCAGCTTGTACTCGAGTGTCAACTCCACTTAGGCTGACAGAGGCGAGAGATAAAAGGAAAAAGGAATTGCTTTTCCCTGCCACACTTTTCAAATGAAAAGCGTAGAACAGGCATTTTGTGGAGATGGCAATAAAAAAATAAAAAAAGACGCGACGCTGGTATATAGATCCTCCTTCAATTGGTTTAGAGTGAAACCTCTGGCAGTGATTCGGGAGAACATGAAGTTTGATAGGATAAGTTTTATTAGCTCATATCGGTGTGTATTGCAGCGGCTCTGGCTCGCTCACCTGTGGGAAAATATATGTGCGTCTGCATGCCAGAGCGGGGATAAGAGACAAGATGACAAAAAGAGACACTAAGGGAGCATTAAAAATGACTTGGCAGAGGTGGAATCGTGTTTGTGGCGTCCTGAAGACGGAAGAGGAGAAAGAGGAGGCGGGCCAGGAGTAAACGGGTTACCTCGGAGGTAATAGAGAGCTGAAGAATGAGCTTGATGTGCTCTATGACTCCTCTGACAGAACAATCCCATCAACCTCTGCACCGCTGACCCCAGGGCAGTTTACCTACCTGTACACACAGTATTAGCAAAATAAAGCGCTGGAGTTAACGGCAGCAGGGGCCAATGTGGTTAGGCCTTTGATATAAGTGCCTGTGAGTACAAAAACACCCAGTTCCAGGTCTATTCTGGGCTTTGTGCTGCTGTTTGAGAGACGGATGTCTTGTGTATTGTCACTGTGGGTAAGAGTGACAGAGCGCTGCGTGTGCAGCGAGTCGAGCCTGTAGCTACCTGATAAACAAAGCAAACAGTTCTGGACCGGCTTAATGGAGAGTCAACACACACGCGTACAAACACACACACACACAAGCACACACTGGATTAGACCTGCCAGATAAAGAAGAAACAATCTGCAGTCTGCTAAAGCTTGCCTTTGGCCCATCGCTAACGTGTACACACTCGCACTCATGCAGATAGGAATGCTGGGATGTGAGCTGAATTCACAACAGGGTTGAAGGAACTTGAACGGAGGTGCTAGGTTTATACTAGGGCAACAAAATTAACAAGACGGAAACGCAGAGCTAGTTTTGTAGCGAGGGCTTGAGAATTAGCTTCCTTATCAGGACAAACCAGCAAAAGATCGGATGGGTTTAGATGTAATGTGATTTAGACACTTGATTTTTCACCATAATAATGTCACTTTCTGGATGATGATGGTATTAAGGTTTGTAAAAAGGATATTGCAAAAGACATGAGATGAGGACACATAAGACAAAATATGAACTGCTTGCAAAACAATCAGGAAAACATTTCTAAAATATTAATTCAAGATAAAAATGAAAAACAACTGGATTTTCTTCTATGATTTCATTTTTAAATAGCATAATGAGAGAAAAACAACTACAATATTTGTCTTAATCTGGATTTGAGAGACTTTTGATTAGTGTTTGCACAGTTTATTTTTAAGGCATTATAATAAATGCATAATGCATTATAAAAACAAAGTGTATAATGTGTTATAACACCTCATGAATAGTCATAAAAACAATTATAATATTTGTTTGTAACTTTTAAGAGTATGATCATATAACACAATGAACACTGTATTAAATCTACCTCATTTATAATGGACTATATCATTTCTTTATTAACTTCTTGTGAGTGTTTAGGTGCTGAGTGTTATTTGAGTGTTTCCTGTGAGGCTAATGTGAGCGAGCTAATACTATCAACTGAAGAAAATGCGATGTTTATTACATAAAGCTAAGAGTATTAGTAAACTTAGGTAGGATAGGTAGGATTATCACATACTTGCAAAGTACTGTATGTCTGTTGAGGAACCCTCAAAATAAAGAGTTAGCTAAGATTTAGCAGAAACACTATTAATACTCAAATGAAGGCTAGCTGAGGAGTTACTGTCTAACCGTGCGTTCACAGAGCGTCAAAGTGGCCGGAAGTCATTCATTTTCAATGTGAGCTGGCGGCGAGAGGCGGCGAAGGGCGGCGAGCAGCGGCGCGGCGCGTCTTGGACGGCGAGAGCGTCAAGGAGAGTTGAAATCAAGTCAAGACTAGTAAATGTCTCCTATAATATTGAAATTAGACTAGCACTTAACCATGGATATAAAAATTACACACCACACAAATGGCTTTTAATTGAAAGAAAACATGTTACTTCAATTTCTTACTTTCACATTCAAAATATTTCATGAGGTTAACTTATACCCTCCTTTTGGTCAGACTGCACAAGATTAATAAACTTGTTTGATTCGGGGGAATAAAGGGAACACTGAAATAGCACATCCTGGATCTGAATGAATTAAATATTATTATTAAATACTTTTGCTGACAACAAAATCCATGATCAATGGAAATCAAATGTATTAACCCCTGGAGGTCTGGATTTGGAGTCACACTCACAATTGAGGAAAAACACATGACAGGCTGATCCAACTTTGATGTCACGTCCTTAAAACAAGTCAGAATGAGTCTCAGTAGTGTGTGTGACCTCCACCTGCCTGTATGACCTCCTTATAACACCTGGGCATGCTCCTGATGAGGTGGAGGAAGGTCTCCTGAGGGATCTCCTCCCAGGCCGGGACTAAATCATTTTGCCTAGCATTTTGCCTAATATTTCCACCTGTCGTCTCTTCCATCTGCACAACAGCATGTGAAATTGATTGTCAATCAGTGTTGCTTCCTAAGTGGACAGTTTGATTTCACACAAGTGTGATTGACCTGGACTTACATTGTGTTGTTTAAGCGTTCCCTTTATTTTTTTTGAGCAGTGTAAATATAATGATGTTCAAAATGTTCAAAGCAAATGTGTCATATTACAAAAATCTGATCAGATTAACTTTTATTGTTATTATTATAACTTATAAGGGATATTTTTCCACTTTAAGTAAAGCAACATGAGTGAAATAGCAAGATATGAGACTTATAATGCAATATAACTACGAGAAATATGATGTATTGTAACTTGTGAAGTGAATAAATGATGTTCACTGTGTGTTATAAATGATCATACTCAGCTTTAATAACCAATTAATTAAATAACACATTAAACTGTTCTTATGTTGTATCATCTCATGAATATTCATATCATAAAGGTATTTATAACGCATTATGCATTCATTATAAAGCCTTAAGAATACCCTTATAATGTCCAGTATTATAAATATGTTGTTTTTTTTAAGTGTTACCAGTTCTCTTACAATTAATATTGAATTTCAGTTTTTTTAATATGAAGATTGAAAATGAAGTGAAAACATAAATACATCGTGTTTTGAAACAAGTGCTCTTACTGAGCTCATTAAAACATTAAAACAAGCCTTGCTCTGGATCTCAGCCTTGAGGAGTCTGGTCTCAGTCTCAAGTAAATTATAATAAATATTGTATGAAATGTAGCAGAACACTATATTTCAGACAGCCCTTTATATATTTGTATATAATATTCATCATGCAGGTTAATAACACATAACAACTCATCCATAAAAGGAAAAACAGAGGTTAAAGTTCACATCATATAGAGGCTAAAGGCATTCATCAGAGCACAGTGGGATGTTGTCATTTCACCTTGGGTGCTCTTTACCCTTACAAGGCCATTATATATGGCCCGCTATAATCTAGATATATTAATCTGTCTAACTCAATCATCAATACCAGCTCAGCCTGCCCGCTAAAGCTTCTCTCTCACCCTCAGACGTCACGGAGCAGAGAACGGACCATTTGCAGGCATCATCATGCATTAGTACGTTCCAACGCTGTGGAATCAATATCCAATTAATAAGCCATGTATGCGGGCTGCCAGGCTTGGCCCGAGGTGGCCTTCCTCCATAAGGAAGTTCTGCTTAAACACTATGGCGTATTACTATTGATATTTCTAATTTGCCTAATGACATTTGCAATAGAGGATGAGGCGGTGCAGATATTGTTTAAATGGTGGCAGGGCACCAAGAACGGATGGTGGCGTGCTTTGTATTTCTCTCTGATGTGTTGCATGGGTGTTACTCTCCTAATTACTCCCCAGCCTTACACCCTTCAGTAAAGGACACTCTTCTGCGCTACTCGCTCTCTCTCTCTCCGCATCTACTCGCTCTAATTAGCCAGCTTGATCCATCCTCCTACTCTCTTAATTAACATTCTGCTCCACCGTGGAGGTCCTGGCCGTGGGCTCTTCAGTACCGCAGTATCAGGCCTGTCCAACAGCGCTGCTGCTCTGCTAAGAGTATTAAGGGTCCTACCGGAGGTCTCATTTATTTCTGCTGGGAGTCAGCAGAATTTACACTAGGAGTACGATACAATTATAATATCCACGGGGGTACACATGCCGATTTAATTAATAAGCAGCAAGTAATCAAGCAATGCGCAGGGCATAAATTCATCCTCTTAATCAGTGTATTTGTAATTTATAGATCCTTGAAACTACTTTAGTTTTACCTGAGAAGCAGTACTGAATGAGTATTAAATTAGCTGTTGAATGAATCTTCAAATACGTTTTTCAGTAGAGCGTACACTACTACTACTAACCAACTAAAATTAAACAAACAGTACTTTTTCGAGGAATAATAACGCAACATTTTTTCCATGTTTTAATTTTAATAGTAAATCCTTTTTGGCAAAAATAATGTTTAATGCTTAATTTTCTGTCTAACTCAATCATCAGTCAGACAGAGTAATTAAAAGATAATTGAAATAAAAATGGTATGCCTTCATTTGATAACCAGAAAACATTTAATACACAACACAGAATTTCTGAAGTAAAAAATAAAAAATCATAAGACTATTTTAAGACTAAATTTAATAAATTAAGTCGTTTTATGCATTTAAATAATACGACAGGCTAAAACACAGAAATTGGTTACAAAAAAAAAATTATATTATTTTATATTATATAGTGAGAAAAAAATGAAATATTTCATAGGGCCCTAAGCATGTAATTTTTGTTCAACTTAATGAATTGATTACACAGTGAAAACACAGTGAGGTGAAACAACGTTCCATATATTTATGGAAAATAATTTACTAAATATCTAAATGTCTTCATGGAACATGATCTTTACTCAATATCCTAAATGATTTCTGCCAGTAATGTTGACCCACACAATTTGTTGTTGGCTATTGCTTCAAATATACCCGTGCTACCTAAAACTGTTTTTTTGCTCCAGGGTCACATATGGACTGAAGTACTGGGACGCAACTTTTACTAATTATATGAATGAAGCTGCTTTAATTGAAAACGCTGGCATAAATACAAAAACTTGCCTTTTAAAAACATTTCTTTGTGAAATGTCATCCCTGCTATATATTCCTTAGAAACTCAGTCAGAAGGTGAAACACCATCGGATCCACTGAGTGCTGAGGTGCAGGGTGCATAAAAGTATTACTCTGGAGCAGTGAAAACCCATTTTCTTTGCTTCTTTGTTTGGAAGGGTCTGGGTTTGGCAGACACCAGGACAAAATTACCTGCCTAACTGCATTGTGACAACTGTAAAGTTTGGTTTCTATTCAAGCATGACTGTGCTCAATTGCCCAAAGCAAAGTCCATAAAGTTTGGTGTGGAAGAACTTGACTTAAAGGGTTAGTTCACCCCAAAATAAAAATGTCAGTTGTGTTGCTGTCTATGGAGGGACAGATAGCTCTCAATCAAAAATCAAAAATATCTCAATTTGTTTTGAAGATGAACAAAGATATTACAGGTTTGGAAAGACATGAGGATGAGTAATTAATTTTGGGGTGGAAAGCCCTGTGATCTCGTCCATCATCAGTCATAACATTTTTCTTCTACCCATTAAACATTGCAATGTATTGCCTACTGTTAAAAGCATTTCATTATATCAATTTTGTTTTGCAAAACAAGCCAAAATACTGATTAAAAATGATTCTTTACAGTGCATTGAACAGTGTGGGCACATTTGGAGGTGTTACATGAGCAAAAACTGTGAAAGCTAGGCTTTGGCCCATGCTAATCTTTATATTAAATCTCCAGATCTGCATGGAAAAGCTCTCGGAGAATAATGAAGTGACTCCATCTGCGTCTGTACGAGGAGGAACCAGCACAACAGAGGTTTGATTATTCTCTAGACTCGGGGCGTCTGTCTCATCTGAAATTTTCACAGTTCAGACTGACAGCATCTCAAACACACACTGCTTGTTACCCCACAGTCAAATCACTCTTTAATTTAGCCGTAAATGAGCAGAGATGAAACTCTGAGTCAGCAGCCAGTGTGAAGCGAAAGCATGATGAAACACGACTGCTGACTGTGTTCTCATTAAACAGATGTCCTTGAACGCCAGGCCGGCAGTGAGATGAAAGAAAGGGAATTCTGAATGTTGATCATTGACAGATAAATATGGTGGTCATTTGTTAATATGATCATGGCTGTATAGAAGTCAGTTTCCGCCAATGAATAAAACATTTAAATGGTATTTGGGGACTTTTTATCCTATAATTCTCACTTTTTTCTTGCAATTGTGAGTTTATGTGGGGCAGTCGTGGCCTAATGGATAGGGAGTTGGACTTGTAACCCAAAGGTTGCAGGTTCGAGTCCCAGGTCTGGCAGGGATTGTGGGTGGGTGGAGTGAATAATTTCTCCAGCAGCATCACGTTATGGGTGTAACATTTCCACCACATGCTTGCGGTATTCAGACAATCACAGTGCACTGGATAGCAGGCCAATCAGAGCACACCTCGCTTTTTAAGAACGATGAGCTTTGTACAAATCGACCCGTTTGAGAGGAGCAACAATAATGTCCAGTATTTTTTGAAACTTAAACCACATGAACACATTGCATTACACCAAAAACACACAATAATGTTCTTTTTTAGCAACATATGACCCCTTTAACCGTCTGATAGGCTAACTTTCCCGAATCATTCGGTTTCTTTTCATCTTAAGCAAGTCACCCCGACGTCCCTCCCATGTGCCGTGCAGCAGAGTGAACCCTCCCACCAGTCAGCCTGTCACTTTCCACTCATCAAAGACTAATTACCCAGACAGATCTACAGCTTTTCCATACCCCCATCACGACACATCTGTGTCTTCTGCTTCCACATAGCCCTGAAACAGCCTCAGCATAAGCAGAAGGATCTTTTCCAGTAATAGCACAATTGTCTTTTCACTAAGACAAATCTGCGCCTTGAGTATTATCCATTCCTTCCATTATACTCAAGGAAACATCCTGCAAAACATTAGCAGGATAAACAACAAGATTCATATGCAAATACCGTTTACACGTAGAGAATCTACTGAAATATCAGCATCACGCTCACTTCTCTGTGCTGAATTTACTTTAAAGATTTACAAAATCTCACTGGTTTTGCAGTTGCCATTTAAAAAGGAATGGAAATATGTAACTTCCAAGAAATTCATGCTCGGTGCCTTCACTGTGGAATTCTGGGAACACTGCTCCCTAGTGTTTTAATATCTCCATCATATTTCTGCCACCATGCACTAGCCTTGCTGCGTCACATGTCATCGATTTAGTGTAAGCATTTAAAGCACACGGTGCCCAACGTAGGGTCAGTGTCCAGTGCAGAGTGTAAATACGCCACATCACCGGCCTGACAGACTCAGTTGCCATCTGATAGGCTTAGAGGTGAAGCGATCCATTATTTTGAGCTGTCAATAATTTGTGCGAGGGAATTGGTCAGGGGGATGATAGCTCGAAGGGAAGGGGGGGTTTGAGCTGGTTTGATTTCCTCCAGGGCAATTCAGGCAAAGCACAAGATCTTGATTTAAGATGACCAGTCAATGTGGATCCAAGGCTCAGAAGGAGCGCTCTGAATCATTACTTGGCAGGATAGCCAACGATTTGCTGCAGTATCTCCCCTTTTCTCTTTTTCTCGAACATTTGCCCATTTCTTTGTCTCTCTCCTACACTTTTCTGTAAGTCAGTCCGATTCTAAATTGGCCTTTAGATATTTTTTTCTTGATATATTTCTGTTTTATTGCAACTGAAGCCCTATTCACATGGGATAAGCATTAGCTGGTGATCTCTAGTAATTGTAATAATTGCAGAGGTTGTCTGTGATCTTAATCCTGCGCAATTTGCAAGTTGTAAAGTAAAAATTCCCCCGCAAATGACCTGACATATTACCCTGGACACCGAGATCCTGTGAAATCGGCCATAAATCTAGACTCATAATGCTTGAGAAATAATGCTAGAAAGAAATCAGAAACTTTTCAAACAAAACATTTAGGTTTTGATAGCTTTCAGAAAACAGAGTAAAAGATATATTTTTAAAAAGTCTTTGACATTTTCATGTTTGCCTGGGCCTCCAGAGAAAAGCGATTAAACTCTCTCTCTCTGTTATGTCATCCTTCCACAGCAACAATTTTCTTAATAACATTGATTTCGCCAACTCGCATTTCAAACCCAAAATTACAAAACCAATTGCCTCTCTGCCAAGAGATGCTTGATGTTTCTGGAATAGGACTATTTGTCTTATTAGGGTTTGGCCACTGAACAACTCTTTTTAATCAAATGAGCACAGCTGCACAGAATCATACAGAGCAGCGTGAAAGCTGAAGGAAAAAAAGAAATCGCTCAAAATAGCATGACGCTTTCGCATTTAGAGTCAACAGGATGCATCGCCTGGTGATTGCTCTGTAAACATACTGTATATGTGACAGGCATGATTTGGAGAGAAAAGAGACTGAATCGTGTTTTCTTGCCTTTCAAAACAAGTAGTCTGACAGCTCAGCATGATCTTCAAGCTTCCCCAGGCCTGAAGGCACGCTCATTGAAACAGTTCTCATTAGCATCACACATCAAGCACTCAAGAAGTTTCCAATTCAAACTCAACAAACTAACTGTAGAGCTGAGTGCTGCTGTTGCAGCACCTTGTCTGTCAGATAAACTGCAAACTAGACTAATAGGAGAAAAGATGGTTGACTATAGATATATAAGCCTGTCAACAATAGATTTAAGTGCTAGGCTTTTGTGTGAGATCTGATTCATCCACATGTTGATGTGTGTCTGACATGAAGCTGACTCTGAAGAAAAGTCAGTGTCTATAAATATGGGGTCAGCCAACTATTTTTTTTGTTTCTTCAAAAAAAAAAAAAAAAAAAAAAAAAATATATATATATATATATATATATATATATATAAAACAACCTGAATTCTGGAAATTAATTGTTTTTTACATTTGAATAAAATTACTAACTAAAAAAAATTTAAACAGAGAAATTAATGGGTTAATTTATAATTTTATGCCTTCTACAGGTCTCAAAAAAGGCTTTTAAAATCTCATTTACAGTGCATAACATCATCAAAAGATTCAGAGAAACTCAAGAGATCTCTGTGCATAAGGGACAACACCGAAGAACTTTTTTTTTGTAATATTGCGTAAAACTACTTCACTACAGAGTGACATGGGGGTGGGAAAATTCTGGGTGAGTGGAAAAAATTAGGGGTAGGAGGACAAAATATTTTGCATCGCTAAGATATTTGCGTTCCCTCGCAAAACTTTTACAGTCTCAGATGTGTCATGAACACACATATCGCGAGAGATCACAACAAGCTGCAGTATACGAGAATGCAAATGTCCCTTAAGAGGCTCCGTAACTTTACTGCTTCTTAATATTCAAAGTAAAGTATCTGATTTTAAAATATCAAATAATTTGACTTGTATACATACTTATTTTAGAGATATTAAAAAATATATGTTAACAACTCACTTAAATCATATGATATGTACACTCAAGTTGCAAAGAAAACGTTATTACTTTTACTGGGTTATACCATTAACAAGTCCTAAAAACTCAGCTAGATTTTCAGAAGATGTTTCCTTTTATTGTTGACAGTATTATTTATCAGTGACCCACTGACATTTGGAAACGGTGGGGAAGAATAGTTCATTGCCCGTCACCTTTGATGAGAGGTTAAGGTTCCTCCGGGATGTTGAAGCCATTCTCACTCTCGAAAAAGGGAGATAAGAATTTAAGAATAGAGGTTAGATTGTTGTGTTGTCCCACTGAGTCTGGCATTGCTCTGTAATCTCTTTAATCCTTCTTTATGAGTTTCGTATAAAAGCAATACCTCCTTCGCTCAGCATGAAATCATCATACAATGCCGATTCCTCGCACCTTGTCATTTCTCCTCTTGATGGTTATGAGTCTCCGACTGCAAACGCTGAATCCAAAACAAGCTAATCTTCCAGCTATCCCTCTCTCTCCCCTTTACCACCCAGCAGAGTACTTCATTTAGCTTGATATTCCATCGTGGCTTATCCAATGTCAACAGTTACATCAGGGCAATAACTAGATGACATGGAGAGAAGCAGCAGGGAGAGAATAAGAGAGTGAACAAGTGTGTGTGTGTGAATAAAAAGCCACACCATGCTCTCCCTAGTAGTAATGCCTTTAAGTAATTTATGCTCTCGTTCGGCGGCGGCAAAGAAGTTGATGGGATTACTTGGGAGACTGCAGTGGATTAACACCGAAGAAAGTCTGAGGGGAAGCAGACAAACACCTGGCCCTTACATATATCTCTTCAAATAAAAAAAATAAAAAACCAAGAAGCACTCGTAAAAATCTGATGATGTTTTGCTAAGTGTCTCGATGGAGCTGTTGAGGAGCCGTCTTCATTATAACTCCTCACTTTGACTTAACTAAAGACTACTTTTGTGACTGTAAAGTACTTTGAAAAATACTTAGAAAAAAGAAGTTAAAATCTCTCGATTTGGATAAAAATACACAATAAACATTTACTCGAAGGTAAACCTGAATGAGTATCTTCCTTCTGTTGAACATTTTGTTGAATATTTTGAAGTATGTGGGTATCCAAAAATTCAAAAGGTTGGTTCCCCACATTCTTCAAAATATATATGTTGTGTGTTCAAGAAAATAAAGAAAATAATACAGATCTGGGATAACATAAAAGTGAGCAAATTTCATACACCATGTATAAAATAAGCCTAAATGACTTGATGAGCTAGATTAGGTAGGTTTAATTAGAGTTAAATCTAAAATGTGCAGGTCTGAACTATCCTTTTAGTAGTTTTTTGGCTGCTGTCACCTGACCTGCACACATCTAATATAGCTGTTTTTCTTTCAACTGTTTACTTTCACTTTACAAAAAGATTTCAGGCGTTCAAATCCATATGCAGGCTTAGTTCAGAGTCCAAACAAGCAGGGTCGATCAACAGCGAACATGAACATCAGAGGAAAAGGCCGTGGAATAAACAAAGTGGTGGTCAGGCGATTGGCAAACACAATCCAAGAGGGGCACATACAAATCAGGGCAGTGGGTGGAGACTTAGAGCGAACAACCATGACAACAGATGAGTGAGGCGGAGGCAAGAATAAAACACTATGGTAACAGACAAGGGGGTGGAGACATGAATTCATGAATGAAAGTCCAGGATTGACAACAGACATAAAACACATAGAGAGCCTGACGCTGGAGCTGAAGCCTAACATGTTGTTACCATATTTTTTTCCAGCCAAATTCCGGCACCCACAGCTGCAGTTTTTGTTTACGTAAATTTTACAGTTTTTTTTACCGTGTAACTTGTTTACAGGCTTTTTAGGCTGCGTGTGCACTAGAGGCTGACATTTTTTCGGGAATCCCACGGGTCCCGTGGGATTCCTGCGGGATGGGAGTCATCTTTGCTATTAAT
>JAUCMS010042400.1:0-15432 GCA_032357445.1 Enteromius radiatus
AATCACAATAAACAAAGTTTTTTTTCCTGAGGTACTTACACTTGAAATGAGCCGCGTCTCAACTTTCCGCCATTTTTCTAATATGATGCCTCCTCTCCCAGAGCCTCATGGGATAGGAAAGCGTCCATGGTATGCCTACTATAGAATTTGGACGGAAGCAGTAGGTCATCCGAGTACTTCTCGCCTACTGATTTTCGAATGCTATAAATTCGGACATACTACTCGCCTCGCATGCTGTTTTTCACGCACTATATAGTAGGGAAGTAAGCGATTTCGGACGCAGCATATATTTATCGCGACAATAGCAGCACCTAGTGGTAAAAAATTAATTAGCATTTTCATTCAGACCAAGTGGGCAGGCAATATGCTAATGTTGGCAATGTGCTAATGGGTGTCCTAGATTTTTGCTCTAAAAGTATTTCACAAAGCATTTTAGCAATCTGTGAAAAACTGTTAGGAATAATGAGCAGGACTTCACTAAGAGCTAGCCACAAACTATCCTAAAATGACTGTTGTTGCCAATCTGCCTTATAGTGTAAAACTTTTAGAAACATTTGACGATAATGAGCTTTTAGAAAGGTATATTCGCCTTAATCGCTGGAGTATTATGACTGTTGACTATATGCTTGTTTTCATTAACCAGCTGAGCAAGAAGTAACGGCTGTTCTTACGTCCAGTTTGGTTTTCCTTCACGTTTCCTTTATGTCTGTCAGCTATGTTTGATCTACTCTGTTAATTAAAAAGCTGTTTAAATGCATATTCACTAAATGTTTAATAGAAGCATATATGTAAGAGGCTGACAGTTAGCTGAACATTTACTTCTTTAATTAGTGACACTTAGTCTGCATTTTTAAATCTTTATTAATTCTCTCTATTCCTTAGTAAATTGTTTGTCTAAGCAGCTTTGTGAATAGGAAGGATCCAGGAAAACCTGTCTGGTCGATCCTCAAATCAGCAGCAAATCATAAACAAAAAAGATGGTTCGCTTCTAACAAATACAATTCAAAAGAGAGTCATTTATCTGCAACAAACAGCTGTCCTGTGCAATTTGCGTGTTGTCACACAGAAACATCTGCATTAGATATCACCTGCTAATAACCTTGTTCCACCAAATATATCCAAATTCCTCATAACACATTGTGAAGGTTACCAGGTTGTCGGAGAGGCAGACAGGCTAATAGAGAATTTGCACCATTACAAATTGAGCTTTACGGATGTTGGGCTCATTACAGCCCAGTGGAAGACAGACATTCAGGCCGTTAAATGCCTTTAGGTAGAATGTCACCATTTTCCGCAAGTCCTCATTACCAGTCATGCGAATCTGTTCCCATCACAAATTTCTCATGCAGCGATCGTGCCAACCATCTATGTGAAGTTTCTCAAGACGGCGTTATTAACGCTGTATGATCTATTTCCACATTAGATGTGTCAGTAGTTTGATTTATATGGATAGGTGGCATAGTTAGGTGCAAATTATTATTAATAATTTACAACCAATTTATGTGTGGACATCTACGTAATTTGCCCCAGACGCCACTCTGTTTACCCCGGTTTTGTTTATGGCTGCATAAAGCTGCATGAACTTCAAAAGTTATTGAACTGTGTTATAGGTTCCTGTGCTGTTCCTCCTCAGTTTTCCACAGGTATCTCCTCTTTTTTAAAGGCTTAGAGGTTATCAGGTGCTCATACGTCATGCTAGTTTGCTGATAAAAGCTCTTGAAGGAGAAATGATGATGCCAGCGGCTCTCAGAAGAAGATGTCTCCGGTGGACTCAGGGGACAGGTAATCAGCCTGGAAGCGATTAGAGGCCTCCAGTGAACAGGGCAGTAGGTGAGAGCAATCATCTGCTAGGTTACAAGCTGCCTGCAAAATTGTAGAGACCAGCGCTGAATCACTTTTCCCTGACAGGTATGAGGTTTGGGTAGAGTTATTAATGCTGTAAATAAGACCATTAAACTGCAAGGCAGAACTTTTACAAGTTCATATTGGTAAAATGAGAAATATAAAACTTTCTAGTTCGTAAATGTAATGAAGGGTCTATATTCTATACTCCCATACCCCCCCACACACACACACCAAAGTCCACTTATAATGTTAGACAAGATTTCTTTGCAGCAAAAACAGCTGTAATGTAGTTTTGTACTACCATTTCCCACCTTCTTTCTGACCCTGAAAAAAGCTGGTACCTCTCAGTTGGTTCCTGCTGGACCCATTGAGACTTTTATATTTACAGTTTGACTTGATTGGCTAACCCCTGAGCACAGAGGCTCATCAAGGTCGGCTTAGTTGCTGAATCCTGCTTTGACTTTGATATATGAAGGTAAACACATGCTTAAAGGAATACAGTATGTGGCACAAAATTTCATCCGTCCCTTTTTTATGATTGGGGCCAATTCACAAACATTTAAAAAAAAGCTTAATAGTACAGACAAGAGAGTATGCATGATAACACTTTAAACTTTAAACAGGTCTGTTTTAACCTCACCACAACACTTTTTTAAAGATTTCCTTAATAACAAGCCATGTATTTAGTTACTATCCTTAACTGATCTGGGCAGATGTTATAGTACACCTACATAGTTCAAAATCCCCAAAATTCCATATTTATAGTTTTCAAAAGAACTATAAAAACAACCTTAAAAGGAAACTATGCATTGCAAATACCAATCATCCAACAACATATAAAATCAAATCAGCCATTATGTTTAATCTCTCTTGAAATACTGTTATTCAGTTCTAATTACATGCACTTCAAAGCACCTTATCTCACTTGGATGAACTCCTACTGGGCGTCTATTCTACAGTAATACTAAGAAAGCTATTAATGTGTGGCCTGCTACACGATTCAGTACATGACACAGACTTTGAACCCTAATATTAAACAGAGCCAAGCAAATGGCTATTTGAAACCATGTTAACCTTAGCTCCTTGGTATTCAGAGCAAAGAGAACATCCTGTTAATAACACGTTGGGCCATCATTATCCCGTATTTACAAACAACGCAAATGACAAAATGACCCACAAAAAAATCTGATGAAACTGAATCCATTTAGGCAATATGATCTGAGAACCTCCAATAGGCTTTTAACCAAAAGAGCCTCCCTCTCATCGACCCCAGGTCTCCATTCAACATGTTCTTAATGATGCCTCCTCTTCCCATTAATTAAATTTTTACTGTATGGACTTGGTCTCCTCTGTCCCAGTAATTGTGCTCGGGGTCGGAGTTAATCTCCAGAAAATTACCTGCCAGGGACGGACAAGGTGGGAAAAGTCATTATTTCATCTCGTATTATCATTATCCCCAAGACTGGCACGGCCCTGGTCGTCGACGGGCTTCCTCTCCGCGTGTGGCGGCACATGGCCATTATGGGCAGCATTTTCTTTAATCATGACTGCACATTACCAGCACTGGGATTAGAATGTGATTTATGGCTGCCACCAAGAGAAAGGTTAGAAAATAGACTGGCAAAAGTTACCTTTTATAATGAGGTAGAGCTGATTCACAAAGCCTAAATTGTGAGCTAGAGGTCTAGATACACTTGCTTGAACTCCATCCCCCACAACAGACCATCAGGCATGAGCATTTTTCAGCGCTGACATGTAGATAAACAGTAAAATGCTGTAGTAAAAATGCAATGAACTCGACATAAAACCTTCAACAGAACCAAGTCTTAGGATGACACATTTTTAGTAAGCTATTTGTTGGGGTCGATTTAAGATGATTTGCAAAATTATGAAGTTATAATGATACAGCTAGGGCTGTATCTGATAGAGAAAAAAAAATTCAGCCATTAAACCACATACTGTCTGTGTATTCATTTTTTATGGTAATTTGAAAGCTCCAAAGACAGGGACATTTCTAATTTCAGTTGGTTTTATTATTAATTATTAAATGTCACCACACTAAACTGGCAAGCCTAAGTGCAACATGCTAATTGATAAATAAATCTTCTTGCGTACTTTGATCCATCAAAACGATTTGTCATTTAATAAATTATGACACTGCATTTAATAAATTATCCAGGGTTGCCAGGTTTCAACAACAAAACCCACCCAACTGCAGCTCAAAACTAGCCGAGAACTAGCCCAAATGTGTTTCAAGGGGGGAAATTGCACTCTGGGGGTAAAATACATGTTTTTAGGCATAGCTTCCCTAGTAAAATTCACATTCCAGGGGCTAATTATCATGGGATCACTTCAACCTACAGACATGAAAAACAACCTGCGGCAACAGTAGTAAAGTAGCCCAATTCCATGGGAAAGACTTGGCAACACTGATCCAGGCTGACTTTCAAAACTTGCATTAAAAACCTTTAAATAAAAAATAATCATTAGATCTAAATGTTTTCTCAGTTTTATTCTTCAAATGTGCAATAATTAAAGTTAGTAGGACTAGAAGTAGTAGTAATAGTATATTTATTTAATGCCATGTCAGCATCTTATGCTATTTTTCACGTTATCATGGCCACATTAAAATTAATTAGTATTTTGAAATTTAAAATTTAAGTTATATTTGATTAACATCATGCACTATATAGCAAAATAATTGCTGATGATCACTATTTCATATTCCTAACATATCTGTGTAATAAAAGTCTGAAGAACTGAGACGATGAAGTTGTACAGGCAGGAAAGAGGCTGGACAGACAATAAGAACCCTCAGAAGACAGTCCTCCAGCAAGCTCATATCCCGACAGCAAGAGCTTATGGATTGTTCAGGCTGGATGAATATTTCACCAGAACAATACTTGAGCCTAAACCTAAACTTTAGGTTTGTTAAGAACTCAAAGCTGGTTTGCTTGTTGCGGTCATTGTCAAGTGCATGCAATGAAAGCTGAAGGCCCTTCAGAGAGTATTTTGAAAGCTGGGGCCCCCCAGGCCCTCCTGAGATGACTATTTTTAGTCATCTAATGCTAGCCTGCCACAAATAAGGTTATTTGCATAAGTCTTAAAGGTACAGCAGCAAAAATAGCCCATGTAATTCTAAAGGTTAAGCAGAGGGTGGAAAAAATAAAATTATTGACTAACATTATAAGTTGATTGCAAGATAAAATAAAATAGCTTTTCTTAGCTGATTTTAAAATTGAACTTGACAGCAAAGTATCTGGATCCTGGTTGGGACTGTAATGTACAATCTGTGCAAATACAAAACCTCCTTGGTGACTAACTCCATTTTGAATTTCATGAGCTGCTGGTGTTGAACAGGGAGAATGAGAGCCTCCGTGATAAAAATGGATTTACATGGACACGCCAATCCTTACACAGTTACAGCTTGTACAATTTCTCCCCGACAACTGCGAGTCTTGGGAACTCACCAGCTTATGGAAGCTCATACATGCTCAGTCTGAGATTAACTGTCTTTCATATTGTGTGAAGGTTTTACATTGCGTGACATGCTTATTTTTGCCTAAACTACAGCAGCGAGAAATCTAAAGCACAGCTAGGGTTATTATTCCATACTAAAACTAAAGACAATATTAAATACATTTTTGCAAACTGAAAAAAATTTAAGTAAACTAAAAATATAATAAAATAATTAAAAATATATAACAGGGATGCACTGAAATTTCAGTGACTAAATATTTTTTTATTCATTTTCACATGGCGAATTCAGTTTACCTTTGCATTTATTTCCATCACACAGTCAACATTCAAATATTACACTGTCTATTGAGCTTATAAATGTTTTGTAAAAGTGTCATCATCTAAAGGAAGTTTAATCATTTCTTAATTTTTAAATATTACAATATTAAAAGAGTTGATATATTATTATATAATATTATTAAATGATAATTAGAAATGATATATATATTTCAGTAAATATTAACTAATTTAAATAAAAATTAAATATGTATATTTACTAAACTGGAAAAGACAAAGCTTTTCATTCAATCTAAAAAGAATTAAAAGTAATGCTATTCAAAACAATAATAACCTGAAGTGCAACCTGTGTTTAAAAAGAAAATTATAAATAAAAGAAAGGTACCACATACATGTCCAGAGGCATTAAATCTCAGCGGTAAACTATTCTAATCATACAAGCAGGAAGCTGTCCGTTTCTGCAAGTGCCCACATGAATCAATCAATAAAGCTGTGGTATTTAAATAATTATCATGTCCTTGAGAATCTCAGCATCGACATTGAGAGCACTAATATCGATTATGCAGAACGTTATATTGAAAGACAGGGTTGCGAAACGTGTTCAGGGCCTTGTACGAGCTGGGTCTCTGAGGAGAGACATGATCCGGACGTGGGAGAATTGAACCTGGTGAAATCCTTTAGCTCTCTCCAGCTCAGCATTTCTAATGAATGTAACCTGAGGACTCTCAAGAGCTGCTCGGGCCGGGGGAATTATCTCTATCACTGCTGACACAGAAGAAAACTGCACTGGCTTTTAATGGTGACTCGAGCATTATCTTCAATTATAAAACGTCAATCATATCCAGAGCCTGTACTGCTGGTCAGTGCAAGCTTACATAAGCAGCCTTTAAATACATCTGCTGGCTTATTCCCGTTAAGTCAGGAACAACAAGTTGAAGTTGAAGAGAAGGTGAACTTCATGAACTTCAAACTGTTTTTTTTTTTTACTTCCCTACATCTTTTTTGGGAAGTCTGTGAGCTTTAAACTCAAAATTGTAGCTTGTTATGCCATATTCAAATGTCAGAAACAGGAACTCACTCCCCAGGGCATGGTGTCTAATGGTTCTCTTTCCTGTCTGAGAAAGTTTACTGTACCAAACTTTAACTGGAATCACCTGATGTATTTGTCTGTGTATTCCTCCCTGCCTGTCATTTCAGCTTCTTCCCATGTAAAATAAGGTCTATACAGGAAAGACTGGCCTAAAAAGACAGTGTCCCATCTGTATCCGTCACTCTCAATTAAGATTGGCATTTCCTGGTAGATGGTTGCAATGCTAGTGCATGTGGGCAGGAGGCTTGAGAACATCGAAATCGTGATATGGCTGTGTGTGATTATTAAATTGCAAAAGGCTGAGATTAAATACTCTATATAGCAAGTGCTGCAAACTTTACAGTGAAGGTCGGTATTCTACTATGGGGAATTTGCTAACATTTGTTAATTAATATAGTACAGAATGTAAATGTATTCTAAGAGGCCATCTTACTATGCCCTATATAATTTATGCAATGCAGAAAACATTACCAGAATTACATATACATTTAATTTACAGTATAACACTTAATGCTACAAAATGTAGAAAATTTATCTTAATCAAAACCCAATATGGATGCATTTTTAATTTGCCACCTCACAAATGAATCCACCACATGAGCTTCCTCTCTGAGCTTCAGAGCAAAGTATTAATAATAAAATGTAAAAAAATAATAATAATAAATAAATTATTTTTTAAGCACTACCAATTATCCAGTGTTTTAATTTGAACAGATTTAATTAAAGATTAATTCAACTGTTAATATTTTATTTCTGTATTTGATTGACACATTTGATTTTCATTAAATCGTTAATTAAAAAATATAAAGCATAGAATTTTACAGTTTTGTTAATTTAGTTAATTTAATTGAATTAAAAATAAAAATGTTATTTGATTTTGGCTTAAATGTTTACAAAAAAATATTGTTGTTCAACTTTTTTTTTCATGATTTAACTTACTATACATTTATTTATTACTATTTATTTATTACTAAACAATACAGAAAAAAAGAGAAAGTGATTTTATGGGGCCCTAAAGTTAGATAGCCTGTGGCAAAATATTTAACAGTGTTTTTGACTGAAGAATAAATGCCACAAGAAACAGAAATGACAGCAAATATAAGAACAATCAAATTTGTTAATTAATATAGTACAAAAGTACAAAATGAGCACTTCCTAAGTCGTTTTTGCCTCTTATGACTAATTGCTTGTTGTTTTCCCCACCTGTAAGTCGCTTTGGATAAATGTAAATGTAAATTTAGCCTAATCTATGTTCAAAACAGGTAAAGTATGCTGCTTTAATATTTACTTTCGATTTCAATTTTAATGTTGCTATAACAAGAACTAGGTTCTTTTTCAATTTGTTCATTATTTTTAGTTGATTGAAAGAAGTCTATATTTGAGAAATAAGTGTGCACACTGCTAGAGAGTACTTCTAAATGTTTCCTGTAATAAAGCAAACATTAACTTTAAAGAGAAAAACGTCGAGAACACAAGCCTTTTGTCTTTTTAACCTTGATTTTTCAGCAACATCAAAATAATCACAGGATTTGTTTAGTCCTACTGGATACAGTGAGACGGAAATGTGAGTGGTCCAGTGGAAACAACGTTCACCAGCTCTGAACTGCTTCTGACCTCCTTCAGTACAGGTCCACTGCACATGTCACCTTCTCCACTCAACATAAACCAATGTAAACCACTAACTCTCTCACTAAAAGCCTTTACAAACTCATCCGATCAATTGTTACGCCGTGCAGAAAACCATTTGAGAATCGCCTCGTTCTGCTTTTGCTGCCAAAGACTTTTCAAGGAGCTTCAACGTTTTGCCACTTCAGTGGGCAGAGTAGAGGAGGACAGGTGATGATACAGCACATATCACATCTCGAGAAGACATATCCAGAGCAGGTATTACACACTCACGAAACAGGCTGTCAGAAGGTAATATACAACCTTTTTTTAAACCTCAGCATTTTTCCTGTGCAATACACTTAAACATTGGAACAATTCCACATCCTATGTACAGGCGGCAGTTTACTACAGATAGAGGGAAACAAGCGGGAAGTCTTTTATCTCCTGAGCAGATTTTTGTGAGTTCAACAAGGCATGAATTCAACAAGGTGCTGGAAACATTCCTTGGAGAATTTCATGGAGTTATTGTCAATTTCTCGGCCACACATGCCTGCTTCCACTTCACTTCATCTAGATGTTTCGCTGTTTGAAAGAGACCGTGGGAGCATGCCGCCCTTTGAGCATAAACTATAGATGCATTTCAAAGGAACAGCCTGAGATTATGCTTAAGCACTGGAGACGTTTTTCATATTTTCCAAATCTACCTGCCTTGAGATATAAGAATATACTGTATACAATACCATTCCTATATTTTCAACTGAAAAATATTATATGTTAATTCTGAATATAATACAAGAAGACAAAATGTTATTTTGCTCCAATTGTGGGGAAAAAAAAATATTATCTAAATGTATGATAAATAAAAGTAGACTAAGCGTCATTATTTTTTGCTTTATTATTTACTACTATCATTCGAGCATCTTGTCAACCTGACTATATAACAAAGCAGGATTCAACACGTAAAACAATTTTAATTTAATTATTTGTACCAAAATACTAAAATATATAAACCAAATGGCAGCTCAAATTTTTTATAAAATAGTCTGTCATTCAGGTTAAAGTTTAACCAACAAATGACACTCAAAATAAGTAAAATGCTAATAATTTAATTATTTTATATCATTTTATTTTTGAGAATTATCCACTGATCTGTATTAGAGAACATTATATAGATCAGTGGTATTATCCCATGCATTCATCGGATTATTTGATACAATAAAAATATACTTATATCTTTTTGACTTACCGTCAGCAATATTTATATTCTGCCAATTTGCAATATCAGCTCTCATCAAGTTAGACTAGTTATTTTATTTAACAATACTCAAACTAAAAATTAAAACATTAAATTGTAAAGTATATGTCATTGTGCTAAAGCATCAATACATGACCATAATTCCTCAAGAAGTTAAACAATATATTTCCAATCAGAGAGGGAAGGTTACTGGGTTATTATAATTATCATTAATAAAATAAACTTTAACTGAAATTAATATTATTTAAACATATAATTTAGCTGCCAAAGCAGCATTTCTAATGTTTAATTTGATGCAATAAAGCTAAAGTTTGAAATGATAAATACAATATTAATAAAATAAAATATTTGTAAAAACGATAATAATGAATGGTACTAAAATAACACATGCTGAATAATTTACTGTGAGAGAAGAAAGTGTTTTACTGTAAGTTAGCCCTCTACCATAGCCATAACATAAAGCATCCAGTACAATTCACGAAGCTATTTTCTACTTAGCCCTGCTCCTATAACGTTACTTGATAGTTAACACACATTTATTGCCTATCCGTGTCAACTCACAGAGCACTAATTTAAAAGACAGCCAACACGGAGCTGGCTAGCGTTCAGTGTCTCGCTAAAGGGCAGAAACTGTGATTGGAGAAGAGGATCCTCGGTTAAAACTCTCCAGTCTCTGGGTCAGTCCTACTTAAGATCAAACCTACAGCCACTGACTTGAATTCAAAACAGCTGGGCGCCAACAAATAGCCTAACTGCTCCCTTAAGAATTATTTTACCAAGCAAAACTTCAATAAATGAGTAGGCCTAAGGTTACCTTTAGGATATCGCAGCAATATTACTCTCATAACTCTACAAAACCAAAACCTTTCAGAAACATATAAACAAAACCTTACCATAATCATTTTCCCGTTGAAACTCTTTGGATGCTGTAACCTGATGTGTTTTTATTCCATGAATCCATTATAGGTGATGTGGTTTATTTTTGAAGATAAATAGCCATGGATGCTACGTTGTTTTAGAGATTGCTGCTTTTGAGGTCACTTTCCAACGTGGCTCATTTTCTGTGTTTTGATTCATTTAAATGACTCGAAACTTTCAGCCGTTTTTTAGATTCTTATGAGTGAGTCATTGAATCAAATTCGTTAATTAAGTAACGAAAGTAAGTACTACTTCTGAAGTAAGTAGTTCAGAACTGAAATAATCCTATATCATTAAAAAAAAATAAATAAATAAAACGTGCGTAACGTATTAAGAGAATCCAGAAGAGCAATGAACATGAAAATCGAGATGCTAAACAATTCGCGATTCAGTTAGGGGTAGGAGTTTATAAGAATGTATGTCTGAGGGGAACTTACCGTCTTTAGAAAAATTTAGATGGTATTTTTTTTCATCTAGCTTCTGTATAATAATGTATAGGCCTATTAAAAATTCATACTGTAAGTGCAGCGCTGCTTTGTTTACATTGAAAAGCAAGGAAATGCTTTAAGCGCCACCTGATGGCAGAGAGTGAAACTGCGTCATTCAGCTTTCCTCCTGTTTCAGTTTCATGCAGATATTTATGTATAGTTTCACAAAACCGAAGTCAGACCACTCTGTTTTTGCTTCAAATTTCGAAATTATACAATTTAATTTAGATTAAAACTGCTCATATTGTATCATAGTTTGAATCATGATTAAAACGCAGTGGTTGCCTGCCTCTAATTTTAAACGGAAAGTGCACAGACAAAGCCTTTTGAAGATATTGATTTAAATTGTGTTACTTGATTTGATTTGGTGCTTGTAATAAAAGTTAAATTTAGCTTTGTTATTTACATTATATTTAAATTTCGTTATTTAGTTTATTCAAAAGCGTCAAAATTGTGAATCGAATCAAATAGGCCTAGTGAGTTAAGTGAATCATTACATGCCTACTTGGCATAGCTTTTCAACAAAGATGAAAAAGACTAAATGTTATTTCAGCGCATTCGTAATTCTACCTCCTTTGAAGATTTGCTCACATGACAAACAAACAATGCCGATTTGTTTTGCTCAGTCATGACACAGATTCATGCAGCATTACTGCAATATTATTAGGTTGAATGCATTAGAACTCTGCAGATATTCTGCTGAACTCAACTCAAGGGATACACGGCATACAGATTTCATTTAAAAATATCTTTATTAGTGTTCTGAAGATGAAGATCTTATGAGCTGATGAGTGAGTAATTAATGACAGAATATTAATGGTGAGCTTGTCCTTTAAACGCTCTGTCATCCTGACAGGGACAAGTCACAGCACCTCAAGTTTGCACCTACTCCTCATATGCTATCATTTAAAAAGCTTGCTTTGTGCCTAAATATGAAATTGCCAGGAGTGAGGCTTCAATCCGCAATAACATTTGTATATTGGATCTTAAGTCGTACACATGGCCATCCACGATAAGGGTTTCCTGTAACATGCATTATTTGTGCACAAATGTCAAACTGAAAACTTTCAATTAATAATTACCAGGAGTGGGGTTCGAACCCACGAGGACATACATCCATTGGATCTTAAGTCCAACGCCTTAACCACTCGGCCATCCTGGTCAGGACAAAGTGATTGTACTGTGAGAGACCCACAATTTTGCAGATACAACTCATATTTTGTCAGTTTAAATGCTTATTTTGCACACAAACTTCAAACCGAAAAAAAGTCTATTAAATACCAGGAGTGGGGATTGAAATCACAAGAATATTTGTCCAGTGGATCTTACAAAGGCTTAACCTCTTAGCCTTTCTGGTTGGGTCTAAATAAATCTCAATCCCCATATATGCTGTGATCTCAAAAGCTCAATTTGTGCTTGAACAACTACTATTTTGTTCCCAGGAGTGGGCTTCAAACCCACAATTTGGCTAATTAATGCATCCATGCAGTGTTAATGCATGTGCCTAAACCACTCATCAAACCTGACCAGAACAAGGTATTTTTACTGTAACAGAACCTCAGCTTTGCACCTAATTCATATACTGTAACACCTTAAACTCAGCTATTCTAGACGCTTAACATTGCTATTTTGCTTCCAGGAGTGAATCCCCAAGGACAACTTAGCATCAATAATTTTAGAAATATAGCTTTTTGCTTCGCTATTTATTGATCCATTCAGATGTGATTCAACCTCTTCAGCTGAGTACTGATTAGCTGTTTGTTAAATTAGCCATAGTCTATGAAGGCTATGTGTCATAGCAGTTTTATACCATCTTCCTCTTAAAAGATTAGTACCACAGGCACTTTAAATTTCAGTAAATACTAGTGTTTCTTCATTAGATCCATTAACAGCCCTAATTTAGCTAATTAAGATGAAACAACTGAGTAAATACAACTCGAATCATTATTGTGTATGTTTGCACAAAATTAAGTGCTGTTTTAAAAGAAATGGCACTAGTTTTGGTATTAAAGAAGTTTATTTCACATGCAGATCACTTTTCTCATTTACACCACACAAGAATATATTTGACGGCCTAAAATAAATTAATAGAGAAACGCCCTGTCATTTTGCACATACTCATATAGCGGCTGTATGGTTTTGACTGGGAGGGATTAGATTTGATTCCTGTGAATTAAACTGTCCATCGGTCAATTACATAATACTGGCTGTTTGCTGACCTTCTTATCTTGCTGCATTAGTGCTTCTGAAGGGCAGTAATTGGGACAGGCTGGACAAAGAGCGATCATATGCCCTCCATCTCACAGTATCTCCTAAAGTCGAAGATGCATCTCTGTCACTGGCACAGGCTCCAGGTCCAGATCATGGTCCTTGTTCACAAAGGGCCTTGGTGTTCAGCGTACTTCGTCTCAGGATGAGTGACCTTCGTTTCACTTGCCAATCCATAATACATCCTTGACAGGCTTCATACAGCTTTATTGCTGAAAAACAATCTTGACACAAGATTTAGCCATTACAAGAATATTTTATCTCTCCAAAAATGAAATATTGATATAATATAACATGAAAGATCGTAATTAAAAACAGAAAAATATATATATATATATATATATATTTTTTTTTTACAAATGTATTGTTTATTATTAAACCTGTTATTTGATTATAATAATAAAATAATACATTTAAAACCTTTTATTTATTATAACTGTTTATTAAAACAATCAACATTTTTAAATAATTATTTAATATATTACCATGGGTTCACGAACTTATTCTTACATACAAGGCACAAGCTAACAAGAAAAATTAAGCAAATTCATCCTAAAACAATGCTGACAAATTGACATCCTTTGTGGACTCACTAAATTTGATTGGGCAGGACTGCGTGGGCGACATTAAATCAGTGTTTGCCCTTCAAATCAACAGTGACGTGATTATACGCTCCAGGAGTAGAATGTCCTAGACTCAAGTTTCTTTCATGCATCAAATTGCATTCTACTAGGTCTTTTCAGGTTGTATGATCTGAATTTTTTGTCCTAGACCACAATGCAATTAAAAGGGGATATTTGTGTAGCTTTATTTTTCTTTCCCATATTTCTCCACTTGAGTTTTAGAAGGTATTGCATATATCAATATAAAATATTTATCATCAAACTAGGCTTTCAAAGGTTTTAAAATGTTTTTGTTTTTGACAGTAGTCCCATACAAATAAAAGGGGGCTCTGCAAAGAACGTTTTAGTGAACAGTTCTTATTTGCATGGCAGGGGAGACACCATGATCAAGAAGGGGGTTCACCCAGGACGAGGCTCGGCCATTGCACTCTGGCTGTGTTGACTTCTGCAAATGTTTTAGGGCAGTTGTGGCCTAATGGATAGCGAGCTGGACTTGTAATCCAAAGGTTGTGGGTTTGAGTCCCAGGTCCAGCTGGGATTAGGTGGGGGGGAAGTGAATAATGAGTGCTCTCTCCACCACCACAACTGAGCTGAGATCCTTGAGCGAGGTGTGAAGAATCTGAAGAAACTTTTTACAAAAGTTCTAATATTTCTTTTATTATTATAATTATTATTGGCATTTGTGTTCAATAAAGAAACTTTTAACATCTATGGAACTTCTGAATTCCACAAGAGGTTCTTTTTAGTGGGAAAAGATGATTTAGATTTTTGATGCTTCTAAGAGCTGTTCCCTGAATGGTTCTTATGGGGACCCAAAATAGTTCTTCTATATAGCATCTTTTGCCCAAACCTCTTTTTAGAAGTTTTATTTTTCAGAATAGTTGGATGTCTGTTCTTCATGGAACCATAGATGGCCTTAAAGCTAAACAAAATTAATTTTAAAGATCTGTCTTTCCTGACGTAAAAATGGGCAATCCAACATTTGTAAATTCTATGGGCATAGCTTCCGGTCTCATCCGCATCCAGCTATTTTTAGCTGTACAAAACAGTTTGTTTTGCTGCTTGACATAAAAAATTGTTTTGTCATATCATGTTATTTTAATGTACTCAATTATGAACACAGTGGTTTGTAGTGCAAACAGTTTTAACGTTTACTGCCAGCCCAATCTCACTGCAATTCGTACATTTTTACGAGGTGGCTAATCCGTACGATTTTTGTTTAATCATACATATTTCACGAGGTGCCAATTCGTATGAATTTGTACGATTGATCTACACCTATTGTAACCATGCCCCCAAACCTACCAGTCACTGGGGTTTAGACAAATGTGTATGTTCATACGAATTTGTACGAATTAGCATGAATTTGCCACCTTGAACAATACGTTGTAACGAAGCAGACAGACTCGAAGAAGTGAAGTCAACAAAGGTAATTTATTCCACAGGTAAACGGTAAACGAGGTAATCAAACTGAAATTCTTCCACAATGGGGCAATAATAACTGAACTCAAAGTCTTAATGATCCTTTTAGCAGGCTGACAGACAGATGAACACAGCCACACACCACAGGAGACGATCGGG
>JAUCMS010042401.1:0-15419 GCA_032357445.1 Enteromius radiatus
TTTATCCACTTTGGGACCCGGTTTCAAAAAATAGCGGATTCAGTCTCCTAAAACGCCGGATCCGTGTGGACGAAACGTCAATACGATAAAAAATTATACGTATACAGCGAAACGCGTCTCCGTGTGGATGGGGCCTCAGTACAGGGATGGCAAATGTACCATAATGATAAAATGAAAGCATGTAGGCCTATAGAGGCATTCACAAAGACCATCAATAATAGCGCACAAAAGAGGAAGTACGAAGGGTATGCTATATACAAAATTGTGCCTAAAAGAGAGCTAAATCTGAAAATACCTCCCTTTGAAGATAATTGGATACATCCTCAGTGAGAAAATCAATTAATAAGGAAAATACAATGCTACATGTATTGCTACAATACATGATGTAATGCTACATTTCTTTAAAAATGTTCTCATTATAAAACAAATATCTTCATCCTGGATGACCTGAGGGTGAGTACATTTAAGCATGTATTGTTTAAAATGTGTACATAATAAAATATTTTAGAGCTTGGCATGACTAGAAACATTTTTTATTCCGATCCTTCCAGTAAACCCTACTGGCAAAGGACATCTCAGGAACCGCACTCCTGTGGTTTGACTGATGAGGTGTCCAAGTACCAACATTTAACTATACTGGAGTGCCTCAGGGCTCAGTTTTTGGACCACTTCTCTTCTCTGTCTACATGGTATCACTAGGTTCTGTCATTCAGAAACATGGTTTTTAAAATCACTGCTATGCTGATAACACTCAACACTAGCTCTTATTTCATCCTGGTGATCTGAAGATAGTTGCTTGCATCTCAAAATGTCTAACAGATATTTCTTGCTGGATGAAGAACCATCAACTTCAACTCAACCTTGCCAAGACAGAACTGCTTGTGGTTTCAACAAACCCCTCACTTTATGACAACTTCACCATCCAATTAGGCTCATCAATCATAACTTCATCATTCAAAGACAGAAAGAAACCCTTGAGTTGTGATTGATGATTAGCTGAATTTCTAAAACTGCCCAGTGCTGCAGATTTGCTTTATACAACATCAAGAATATCAGGCCCTTTCTTTTGGAACATTCTTCACAAGTCCTTCTTCCAGGTCTTGTTTTGTCCAAGCTGGACTTTGCAGCGCTCTCTTGGCAGGTCTTCCAGCCAGTTTAATCAAATCGCTACAATTAATCCAGAATGCAGCTGCAAGATTAGTTTTAATGAGCCAAAAAAAATGCATGTCGCATATCTCTTCATCATTTTGCACTGGCTACCAATAGTTGCTTGCTTAAAATTCAAGGCATTGATGTTTGCCTACAAAACCACCGCTCTCTGTATCCTATTTCTATCGTAACTAATGTTTTCTTTTTATTTATTATAAAAATGTCCCTCAAACATTAACATTCTCTATTATTTTTGTATTCTTTTGACGTTTTAATTTATTATGATGTTAACACTAGCATTTTGGATTCCCTTTTTAAAATTATATCTGCTTGTTACTTTTTTTATCGTAAAAAAAAAAAAAAAAAAAACTTGTGTACACTTATATTATTGCTCTTTTGTTGATTTTGATTGCTTCTGTTCTCCTCTTTTGTCAGCTGCTTTGGATAAAAGTGTCTGTTAAATGACTAATTGTAGAAAATGAGCTTTTATTAAAACAACAGAAGCTATAACATGTAGATCAGCTGTTCTTTTTAAAGAAATTATGTCACACACACAATCACAGCAAAGACAAAAACTGTAAATAAATTTTGTTATTCTTCATTAGAGCCAGTATATTATTTAAAAAAGACTTTTTAATATCTGTCTTTTGGTTCAAAAAATATAATACAAGCCCCTGTATATTGGGCAATGCTTAATATTATCTAATTTGACAATGATGAGTTAAAATACAAACTCATCCAAATAGTAAATGTCACGTTTTAAAATGCTTTAACAACAAAAAATAAGCTCTCAAAATGTATTTGCAATACTTTACAACTTGCAAAGGTCTGAAAAAGTGATTATTAGTATCCAGTGTTCACATCACATCTTGCATACTAAGATTTGTACACTTGGACACTTGTTTTCAATTTTGTCACAAAATTAGATTAAAGGGAGCTGATGGCATTTGATAGTGTAGTTAAATTGGCTATTTTGCATTTATATTCTATTTTTACAAAGAAATAAGCACTGGTGGTATTAAATATCCTCTTTTTTTGTTACTTTGTCACTTTAGAAGCCAATTTAGGATGTACCTCACTTCCCGCTGCTGACTGACTCGGCAATGAGGAAGCATGCTACAGTCTTTGGTTTCAGACACAACCTCTCTGATCTTAAGTCTTGATTTTAAATGAAGACAGGTGCTTCTCCCAGGGATCTAAAAAGCTCTTGATCTCATCTGAACAGGCCTAACATCCACACACACTCAACGATCTCTGTCTAACACCCACTTGATCTTTTTTATCAAAAAGCCAAACTAAATGTTTGTTTTCAGTTCAAGTATGAAACTACTCACCGAAACTGGTCTTAATGGGTTAAAATATCAAACAGACTAATTCATGAAATAACGTCACCTTGGAAAACGTTTGTATTTTGACCTATTTGAACAATTTGAGTGTGGGAGTAAACCAAATAAAGCCCTGTTTATCTTTGCAGCGTTAGCAGGTACCTTCACAAAGCACTGCTACCCAAACAGCACACTAAAAGCGAAAATGAGTGACATCTGTGTGACAATTTGACACTCAATTTTGTATCTCTAACAAACACAACCAGCCTTACCTCTGGGATTATATAGATTAAGGGGGCTGAGATTTGAGCGTGTTAGTGACTCAGAGGGGCTTGAGCTTTACTTTGAGTTTAACTGAGGAACACAAAGACAGACCCGGCCAATTAAGGTAATGTAGTGGAACATACACACAGCACATCACAAGTGAAATTACAAACACAGTCTCTCTCTCTCTCAATCTCTCTCTCTAACGCACACAGTGAGTAAGAAAAGTGCTGAGGAGGCGCCCCTGCAGAGACTCTGTGGATAAGAAATTGCTTTATTTTCTGGTCTGCACACAGATTGGACTGCAGGCGCTGCACAGTTCAAAACAGCCTCTCCTTCACTCCACACACACACACACACACCCTCCTCCTTTACTGCTAAAATTTTATCATTTCTACTTAAAATAAAACTTAAATCTGTGGTTGGTTATAATAAATCAAATATTCAACAATCAAGGGAATCTCAATTTGCATACTTCTCCAAGCATACTTGAATGGTGGTGAGAAAGTCCATACTTATGAATTTGTAAAAAGACTAATTTTGCATGCTCTACTAATGTACTGTGAGCAGCAACATTCAGCCATAGAGCTAATTTATTAATCCAAAATTGTCATTATTTACTCATTATTTTGTCATTACTGACCATTTCTAAAACCCCCTGCCCCCCAAAAACACCCCCCCCACACACACACACACACAGTTTTTGCCATTTTGTCGTCCAAAAGAAGTGAATTCTCTATGGCTTTTTTCAAACATTATGGTGATGTGTGCAGCATTATTCTTTGTGCTTATTTGAAGTGGAAACTCACCAATAATCATTTTTTATTCACATACAGTCCATCATCATTGAGACAATGAGAGTAGTAACCTTTAAATGTGTTGTACTTAATTACTGAAATTGATTTTGATTCTTTTATATTGTTTTTGCTATGTACATCCAGTAAAAATAATAGCCTGCTAATTTAAATCTGTAGAAATGAGGCCTTCAGGCATTAGGATTAATGCATCAGGCATTTTCAGGCATTATCACAAGATTGCAAAATCATGGCGAGACTGATAAAACAAGAGCCCACTGTGACCATTGCTGTCATTTTCTAAGAAGGACTCAAAAGATCAGTATATGACCTTTGACATAATACTTTCAGATCTGGGACACACTAAACCTAATTGCGTATACCCTATAGTACAGATCGTATGGAAATTAGGAAGCAGCTGACTTCCAATGTGACATGCTCAGGTTCAACCTGATTGGCTGGGAAACTAGCATCTCGATCAGTGATTCCAGTCGAGGATTCAGGTTTCTGCCATGCTTTCATCCAGCTCACTGCACAGCAATCAAGACCTTCTGAGCAGGTTGTTCTTACTGTCCCGAGGTCCTGAAGAGGCATGTCATTTCAAACTAGCTGAGAGCAGCATGAGATAAAGTGCTGGACAAGGTCTCTGCGGCGGGGTGAGCTAAGATACACACAGCGGAAGTGGCATTGAAGAGGCATTTATTGGAAATATATCTGAAAATGAAGTAACACATTAGCATAGGGACTGATTCTCACAATTAACTAGCATGCCTATTAATAACATATTGGCTGTTTATTAGTGCTTTTATTTCTAAAAGCACATGTTCTGCATGAATCTATTCTATATTAATAATCCTGCCCAGTACCTAAACAACTATCTTAATAATATTAATAAGCAGAAAATTATTAATTTATTGAGGCAAACGTTGTACAATGTTTTTTTTAATAGCAAGAATTGGACATTAGAAAATGTGTGACCAAAAATTTACATAAAAACGAGTCGCCAGAAACCATATACTAGAAAAAAAGATGCATACATTTGCATCCTTAAAGAAAGCATAAAACAAAAGGCAATTTTGCTAGTATTAAACTACCGTACAATTTTCTGTATTAATATTTTTTCATGTGAATTTGAAAAAAAAAAAAAAAAGACATGCATGCTAAAGATTAGCATCTTACTTTTATTATCCAAGTTATCAATAATATCTATATCTAAGTTTTTATTATTACTGTAGAGCTGAAAATGTCAGTATCTTATGCATTATTTCTTGTTACCTGGTTCCAAAAATGTATGATGTTGTGGACTTAATCAGGAACACACAAAGATAATGTCTTAAAGCATAGCTCTTGTTATAAATTTTTACACTGCTACTAAAGATTTAACACGTTTTTTCCTGTTTTTTTATCGTCCACAATGCGGGAATTTTCCATCCATAATACATTCAGCAAGAGCATATTAAATTGATTGATCTAAACTCTGCTATAAACTTATTTTAAAAAAAAACTATTGTTTATTATTATTATATTTAAAATAATAATATTTCAAAATATTACTACTTTTGCTGTACTTTTTATTTTTTAATCAAACAAATGCAGCCTTGGTGGGCAAGAAATTGAACAAAAAAAAAAAAACAAGAACCATTTCTCACCCCAAACCTTTAACCAAAAGTATACCAAACCTGTAAGACTTCTCCCAAAATATAAGATATTTTGAAATATATACGGTATGAGAATATATGCCCTTTAAACTTTGAATGCTTGAAAACACACACATAAAATAACTTACTGGTATAAACAGTCTCAGACACAATTTTTGGAGAAACTACAAAGCCTTGTTTGCATCAGTTGAAAACACACACACACACACACACACACATACAGGCTCTCAGCTTGGTTACTGTTGACATGCTCACTGGTCCTTATCTGAGGATGAGGCAGGAATGTCAGAGCATTTGCTGTCTGCTCCAGAGAATTCATAAACAAGAAAACAACAAACAAAGTAAACCCGTCACAGGTCTGACATCTCACTCCAGACCTCAGCTTGATCTGACTTTGAAATCCAGCATTCAAACTGTTTCTCCTTGAAAAGAACGAATGAAAAAACAAGACGCAAAGGACAGAAAAAAAAAAAAAGGATGTAGGTTAGGGGAAGAAAAGAATGATGACAGACAAACTTGACCTTTCTCCGCTCTTCACTTGAGTCCTCAATCCCAGACACAGCACCCAGACAATCACATTTCCACTTCCTCCCTGTCTTTAAGCTACGACGAAGCCAAACAAACACAGAGAGTATGTTGTTTTAGAAGATAATAGCATTATGTCTAGTGAATTATGAATTAAAATATGTCATGACAGAAAACAGAGCGCTAAAGGACGAAAGGCAGTCTTGCGTATGCTTTCTGCATCCTGGCAGCTGAACATGCACAGAATTTGCCACCAACAACTAAATATAGCTTCAGTCTGAAATAGCAGCTATGAGCATCAGTGTGATGCTGATTGGCCAGACAGTCATGATGACAGCGGAGAAATTACATCAGACGACTCGCTGCTCCTCAACATTACATAGCAATCACATATGTTCATTCTACATCAGGCTGAACTGCAATGAGATCATAGGTGTCATACGGGATACTCTGTCCTGTCTAGGAAGATGTGTTCTGCTAAGACAGCCCTTATTGAGTCCTTTACTGGAAAAACAAATACAGTCCTAGAAATGGGAAAAATGCTTCAAATAGCAAAGTTGAACCAGAAACACTTTACAATAAGGTGCTATTTGTTAACATTAGTTAATGTATTATTAACTAACATGAAAAGCAGCAAATTTTTTTGCATTTTTACAATATTTATTCATCTTTGTTAATGTTAGTTCATGGAAATACAGTTGTTCATTCATGTTAGCTCACAGCGCATTAACTAATGTTAACAAACACAACTTGCAATTTAAATAATGCATTAGTAAATGCTAAAATTAGCATTAAAAAAGATTAATAAATGCTGTAGAAGTATTGTTTATTCTTAGTTCATGTTAACTAATTAACTTTACGATAAAGTGTTACCGTTAATCATGATTGGCCCAGTTGAGAAAAAAATCTGCATTTTCTGAAGGAAATAACAGAGGAAATTATAGAAAAGTTATCGTTTATAGAATATTTCAAAGAAAACTGCTACAGTAAATACTTTATACTAACTAAACTTATAAAAAAAATTTGTAAGAAAGCTAAAATATAAGTATTAGATGAAAACGAAAAGAAAAATAAAAGTAAACAAAAACAAGCCTAGAACTAATAAAAATGACTGGCAAACAATGAAACCTTAATTCAAATTAAAATGAAAACTGAATACATAGAAATAAAAGCTAATTGAAATACTGTAATAGTATATAAATAATACTAAAATAACAGTGGAGTAAATAACTGAATAATCCATGCATTCATTAAAAATAAAATTAAAAACAATTTGCAAACGGCATATTAATTCAATAAATTAAATATGTCTCATAACCTTATTCAGTTTGCATTTTACAGCAAATGTGTATATATATATATATATATATATATTTTTTTTTTTTTTTTTTTTTTTTACCTTGAAATATCAGTTACAAAGTCATTCTGATGGTATTCTGACTCTGGTCACAAACATCTCTTCTGGAAGTATGCAAGTTTGGTGAGCTGTTATGAAATTTAGAGAATTGGGCAGATTGCAACAAATGCATACACTTTAATTATTACATATAGTGATTTATTACAACCCTGAATTCCACTTAACTCTAAGGAGCTACAAAGTCAAAAAACTACACAAAATTGCTTTAAAGGCTGAATAAATTGCAGAATTGTGCGAGTAGTAGTATGAGGGATTTCAATACAATGCTGCCTGGCAGAAAAAGAGCACTATTAGATGAAAGCAGCACATGAACAGATTGAAAAGTCTAAAAGACAGTGTCTCTGAGTTCTGAGCTGGAAATGAATGAATGGAAAAATCACCACCACAAGGAAGAGAGAGAGAGAGAGAGAGAGAGAGAGAGAGAGATTGTTTATCAGCAGATTTCCACAGACAGGAACCCACACACACACTGACTGACTGCACAGCCTCTTTTCTACAGATGCCTGAACTAGTAAGTCAGCAGTCAGTCAAGTAGAGAAAGCACCCATTCGTCTCTGAGGCGAGGGTGGAGAACGAGTGAGAAAAAAGCAAGAAATACCCTATTCTGAGCACTTTTAAGAATGATCAAACACTTTTAAAGCTCAAACAGAATGCTAAGCATGCAAGCCCTGACACACACACAGAAAGTAACAAAAATACTCTGAACTTCTGCTGACAGCAACTGCCTATTCACTTCAGACATTTTCAGCTATCAGATTGTGATCCTATCAAGAATGCATATACCGTTTACATAAAGTATCTTACAAATGGTTAGATGTCTGATCAATAAAATGCATGAAGTGACCAAGAGCAAACACCCATTCAACCACAAAGATGCATGCAAAAACAAATGGCACACCAGAGCTTTTACACTGATTGTGAAACTGATCACGTAATTTGATCCCATTACGATGTCAAGCAGATCTAGGCCATTATGAATACATTATAGAAGCGTTTCATTCAATTAAAGGGATCTGAGTGTGGCTGTAACAGACAGTGTATTTCACAGCACAACTGCCTCTGCTTGTGCTACAGGACATCAGAAGGAATGGCATATTATCATTGTAATGACCACTCTCTGTTGTCTTTCTGTCCGATGCATTAAAAAATATCTAAGTGCAATCAAATTTCAAATTGCACACCCATCATCACCTCTCATCAGTCATAACATTTCACCGCTACTGCAAGAGCTACTGTAAAATTCACACTTTACAAAATTCAAACTAACATAAAAAGCTGCAGTAAGAAAACCCTCTGAAACTAAACATATATTCATAAATGCATTTAAAAATTCAAAATATGAGTTTAATTTACCTGCAAACCAAACCAAACCAAAACATTTGACCATAACAAAACAAAGCAAAATATTTAATTATTTAGAAGATACTTTCTTCCAAAGAGACTTAGAAATGAGAACGACATTAGCAAGGCAAAGCAATGCAAAAGCAAAGCAGCAAAGCAGCAAAGCAGCAAAGCAAAGCAAAGCAAAGCAAAACAAAAAAGCAAAATAAAACAGCAAAGCAAAGCAAAACAAAGCAAAGCAAAACAAAACAAAAAAGCAAAGCAAAGCAAAGCAAAGCAAAGCAAAACAAAACAAAAAAGCAAAGCAAAGCAAAGCAAAACAAAAAAGAAAAAAAAACATATCAAAGCAAAGCAAAACGAAACAAAACAAAAAACAGCAAAGCAAAGCAAAACAAAACAGCAAAGCAAAGCCAAAACAAAGCAAAGCAAAGCAAAGCAAAGCAAAGCAAAACAAAACAAAGCAAAACAAAACAAAACAGCAAAGCAAAGCCAAAACAAAGCAAAACAAAACAAAACAAAACAAAACAAAAAACAGCAAAGCAAAGCCAAAGCAAAACAAAAAAAGCAAAGCAAAATAAAACAAAACAAAACAGCAAAGCAAAAGCAAAGCAAAGCAAAGCAAATCAAAAGCAAAGCAAAGCAAAGCAAAGCAAAACAAAAAAGCAAAGAGAATGACATTAGACATTATTTGCTGTGCACTCCAACAATAATGGCACCATAACTACAGCTGTATTATTTGTTACTAATATTATTGTGCTGGTGAAAAGCTTAAAACCTGCACAAGCACCAAACCAGCGTAAAACAGACTGGACATTCATTAATGTATTTGTAGGCAAAAATGTAATCATAAAACACGAACAGGAAAACTTTGAATAGGCTGTGAAGATTTTGTATCATGCTACTCTTTATCAGTTTCCATCCATATCAATGTTTTTGCTGTGCGTCATAGAGTGGGCGTCTTCAGAGAGATGCATAAGACTTCAGACAGACTTCATTGATCACATCAGCTCTGATATCAGTCCATGAGCAGAGTCTTTCTGAGGAATTTGAGAAGTCTATAGAGGCGACTCGGAGTCCCTTCATATAATGCAAACAGGTTATACTCTTGCTCACTGTCAGCGCTTCTGTTCATTAATCATAGAGCTGTCACTGAGGGAGCACACGCTGGGCTTTATACATTTAGGAGGCGCTAAAATATCATGTGGCAGCATTGTTGGCTAATCACATGATGATGATGATGATATACGCTGTATGAAAGAGATGGAAAGAAACTGAGCTCTGTTCCCACAATCATATTCTGCTGCGGTGGCCACAGTGCACATCGGTCAGCGAGAGAGACCGTTCTAGCCTTCTGGGTAAAGGGAGTTATTTGAGCGATCACATCCAGCCAATGGAACAGGCTTGTTTTGACTCAGTGGGCTAAGAATAGACAAATCTTAGAGAGAAAGAGATGAGGCAGGCTACTGTAAGCTGGGAGGGGCCCACAGGAACATTTTATTGTTCAGAGGATGCACTTTCATAACTTAATGGAGTTCTTAGTTATGACTTATTGAATTATCAGTTTTGCTTCCTAGAATTCCTTATAACAAATAACATTTGTTGACATAGTAAGAGCAGAGAGCTATCAAATTCATGTGTATAGTGTAAAGTACCTCATTATTGATTGCAGACTTGAGCCATTTAAAGCATTGTTGAGATTTCTTCTGAAACTAGCTGAGATCCATAAAATTACTAAGGCCTTTTTCTCAAGAAAATTACCAATTAGCATTTTTGGGTGAATTATTTCTTTAAGAAGCACAATCGTTATTAGCACTGTATATATATATTCAGAAATTGAAGTTATCAGACACATTCTAAATTAAATATAGATGAATCCATAAAGCCATCCTCTTTTTTCGTTGTCCTTTGATTAATAGACGTCACAGCAGCTGGTTATTTGAGGTTATTTTGGCTGTTATTTCTTTAAGAGCTGCCACTGCTGAATGTGACGCAGTTCTGAGACAAATCGAATAGGTTACTTCCGTAACCCAAGTTCCCTGAGACACGGGAACGAGTACTGCGTTCTATGCTGCTAAGACGCTATGGGAACTCAGTTCAATGTGAATTGGGCCTGAATTCCACAGACAGTGTTTGCAAATCACCTATTTGCTTAACTGATGCCAATGCCAGCAGCAGAACAGTCTTTAGCGTCAGCGCTTTCACTGTAGCCGTTTGCAGGGGTTCAAAGGGTGCACCTCTGAGGGCTTCAAGCACGGTGGGCAGGTCCCACGTAGAGATGGGTCTCGCTCCTCTTAGAAAACGGATAATAAGAATATCCTTGCTCTCAGTCTGGCCTGCTATAAGGTCATGGTGGGCTGCTAGGGCCACCACATAAACCTTAAGGGTGGATGGGGAGCGTCCCCTAACCAGCAGGTGTTGAAGAAAAGACAGTATCAAGGATACCTGACACGACGAGGGATTTTCGTTGCGCTCTGTGCACCACCTCGAAAATACTGACCATTTCACAGCATAAGCGTGTCTCGTAGACGGGGCTCTAGCGTGAGAAATGGTGTTTAGTACTCGCTTAGGGAGGCAAACAGGCTCCCAGCGAGCTGCCAAACATATAGAGCCCACAGGCTGGGCTGTGGGTGCCAGATTGAGCCTGCTGCCTGAGAGAGGAGATCCCGTCTTAGGGGAATGGGCCACGGGGCTGCCGTCAGCATCGTGTGCAGGTCCGCAATCCACGACCAGGAGGACTTTGTGACCTTCTGCTCTGATTCGGCTGATAACTTGGGGAATCAGCACGATCGGGGGAAAAGCATAGAGGGGGAGGTTGGGCCAGTTCTGGGCCAGCGCGACCATTTCCCTCGTGAAATAAGCTGGGCACCAAGTGTTGCTGTCTGAAGCAAAAAGATCCACTTCTGTTTTGCCGAACGTCTTCCAGATTAACTGGGTAGTTCGTGGGTGAAGAGTCCATTCCTGTGGATGGACTGCTCCCCGTGACAGCATGTCCGGGCTCTGGTTCAGTTTGCCAGGGATGGGAGTTGCTCTTATCGAGCGCAGATTGTGCTGGGCCATTGATCTGCATATCACCTGCACTGTGATCTTCGTAGCTCTCAGCGCCAAGTCAGTAGCGCTGCATAGCTCTCTCAACATCTCGGCATCAGGTTCCCTGGCTGCTAGAAGCTTGCAGCACGGCCATTGAGTGAAGGGCCGAGGCTGCCTGTCCAGCAGAGGAGAAGGCTCGGCCGGCGAGAGCAGATGTCGTCCTGCATGGCTTTGACGGGTGGGCGGGCTTCTCCTTCCAGCCTATGGCAGTGGGAGGGCAGAGATGTACAGCCACAGACTTGTCCAGCGGCGGCAGCTTTTCATAGCCCTTTTCCAGTGCCGTCGAGCAAAGCGAAGGACGACGTGGCAGCATTGAGGAGTCGCGCCAAGTAGGGAGAGCGCCAGGACTTCGTGAGTTCTTCGTGAACCTCGGGAAAGAACGGCGTATTTTTCTGACGAGGGGCTTGCGGGCGCCCCGGCAGAAACCACTCATCCAGACGGCTCCGCGACGGCTCCTTCGGCGGAGTTCAGTCCAAGCCGAGCTCGCTGACAGCCTTCAAAAGGACACGGACATGTCCATCCCGGGCTTGAGAGAGCCAGAGTTTGACAGAGCAGAGTGGACGGGGTCACCTGAGCCCGACAGCTCGTCTTCGTCTGAGGCTGCAAAAGTGTGGTAGTAAAGACGCTCTGCGACTGAATAAATGCACTTTTGCCAAGAGAAAAAGTGACAGAAGCAGCAGTTGTGAGTGGGCTTCTCTAATCTTTTGTATTCTATAGGTTTTCTTTTAATTTATTATACAATTAATAGCATTAGCTTGCTCTGTTCTTTTTCTATTCTGTTTCCTTATATAATGAAAAAAAAAAAAACTTGCCATGTGTACTATTTTAAGCTAACTGAGACTTGTTATAGCACTTTTATATCATTGCTCTTTTGCTGATTTTGTTTGCTTCCATTGTCCTCATTTGTAAGTCCCTTTGGATAAAAGCATTTGCTAAATAACAAAATGTAAATACAAGCATACTACACATGTTTACATATCTGAAGTTGTACTTTTAGTATGCTAAACTGGTATACAGTACTTAAAGTCTGCTAAACTGGAAACACTTATTTTGTGCTTAATTCCCTTAAATTAAGACAATATTACATTGTCCAAAAATGTAATTATTGCAAGTATACTTCAGATACAGTTTCAATATATTGAAAATATATACTTATGAAATAAATGTATTTTCACGAGTTCACTCTTCCTTATGATAATAAATAAAGCGTGTTTGGCGTGCTGTCCAGGGGGCGAGCTGTCACTTAAATCAATTCTAGCATAGGGTAAAAACTTCATAAATGGCTGTTACATTTTCAGCTTTGCTATCACAGGAATAAATTAGAATAAAACATTAAATTAAAACTAGAAAACAGAATTAAAACAAAATAAAGTAATTTATAATAATATTACTTTTACTAATTTTACTATTTTTTTAACAACTAAATGCATCCTTAGCTTGATTATATGGTTCTTGGTAAAGAACCAAGCCTCTGCTTTCAAACAAAAAAAAATTGTATTCCATTTTTACGTGTTCATGTTATCATCACTTGAACACAGATACAACATTATGGACAAAAAAAGAGAAATTAATTATTTCTGCATTGTCAAGCAAAATACATTCAGATATCATAGTCTTTCACCTGTAAAGAATTATATAAATAAATGAAATTGAATTCAGTAAACAAAACAAACAGGCACACACACGTATATACACATACACGCAAATTTTATTCTATACACGACATACTGTAACTAGAGATGTTTCTGTGTGTAAAGACATCTCCATCACTGACTAGCCTACTTCATCCCAATAAGATTCAAAATGGTCAAACACGATCTACAGCACTTATATGATCCATATTATGATCTACTGTATACTGTCTAAGATCCTTTAGTTAATGGTGATCGGTTTTTGTCTTTTGTTCTAGAGAGATATCTCATCAATGGCAGGGAAAGAGTAACACATTTTCTTACAGCCTGACCAGAGTAGTCTCATTCCTGGTAAGTAATTCATATACAGTATGCATTTATATATATATGGTAAATAAAAACCACAACCAGTGCAATCGATTCCAAAACAAACCACTCTTATGAGTTTGCTATTTTCAGTGAATTAAACCCACACAGTCAGATAAGTAGAGTTCAAGTGATTCTTCAACGAATGACTCTTAAAATCCATTTTTAAGTGCCTCGAACACAGACTTCTTCAACCGTTCATTTAGACTTCCATTATCAAAAACATGTCAGCATTTCACAGAGAAACAGCATTTTATTTATATTTTCTTCTTGAACTGTTGAGGAAATGAACTGATATTTCAATGTTCCTGTAACAGTGTGGAGCCTAAATCTACCTGCTCAACTTCCGATATAACATTTGACCATACTAATTAATAGTAAATCATTATCAAAAGCAATTACAGTTTACAACTCATGGAGCGACACTAACCGCTACAGACTCCAGGCACCCTACTGTGTCCAAACCAACTACCGTCCTTCTCTAACGCTTGATCTTGTTTGAAATCACACATCAATCATTCTCTCCATGCTCACATTCAGTCAGTCCGCCAGGCCCTGGAGAGCAGACGCCTGTCTGGTTTACAGTGTTCGGTTGTGGCTCACTTATAAACGAGAAGTGATTGGATGTGAAAGAGTTCAAGTTGAAATATTACAATACGCAAGCACAAAATGTGCATTACGAACTGGCCTTGGTATGTTTTTGTGCCAAGTATGCCTCTACAGTACATAGAACCCCCACACATGTACACACTCATGCATAAAACACTTCAATTGAATGCATGAAGGTGGATTCAGAGTCACACGACTGAATGTCAAATCGAATCCAACACACATGCTTACACATATTGATAAATACAGGAGGTCGCATGAATAAACACACACATTTTCCCATGTGAGATAACCTGAGGCTAATCTGACTCCAGTTATCATAATGTAGCTGTGCGTGTGTATGCATGCATTAACAAGTGTTTGTGTGTATGTTTGGGTGACCGAGCATGCACTGTATTTCTCACTCCATCACTGTAATTTCTTCCTCTCTGTCTCTCATCTACCCGGTCTCTCCTTCCTTTATATCTGCAGGGTGTGTGTGTGTGTGCGCGTGAATGAGTCATCACTGGTGCAGAAGATCATCTATATTCCTTAAGTTTGCCCAAATCTCCAGCTCACACAGCAAATGCAGCAGGAGAACACTGAAATACGACAGACACACATTGGTTGGGACTCTTAATTAACTATTGTTTTGTTTATAATGAGATAATGATATTTGCTATCCTCTACCCTAAAACCAAACCCTGTATACAATACCAGATTTTAATTAAGTCATTTTCTGAAATGTACTATGCTTGAGGAGTGTGAAACAAACCCATACTAGCAACATCAACTCAAAAAATGTTTATGACTATATTAATTTCTGCTATTAAGATTTTTTTATATCTGAAATAATGTACTAATACTCAACAGATCTCGCTCTGGTGACATATGCCAGACTTTTTCAATTATACATTAATTTATGAGTGCCATGCTTACTCTTTAAAATCAAATAAGAAACCAATAGAACCATGTCCTAGAGTTTTTTTTCTTTCTTTTTTTGATAATCCGTATCACTCAGATGTAGATATGTCACTACTTCCATTACATCACAAGCTTCCACTATTAATCCCCAACCAAATTGTGCAATTGTCTTCATAAACAGGTTGCTTTTAATGATGCTCAAATAAGTTTTTTTTTTTTTTTTTTTTACATAAAACCAGGGGGTGAGGTGTTAAACTCCACCATTTAACTAAATATGTGCGTCAAAATAGAATATGGAAATTGTCATATAATAATATAATAAAATAATAAATTATTATATTATATATATA
>JAUCMS010042402.1:0-15418 GCA_032357445.1 Enteromius radiatus
GGTGTGGCAACCGTAGTATAAGCGGAATAATTGACTCCGGACCGTTGATTATTAGAAAAATAATGCACACCCGAGGTTGCATCACCACTTCGGGTGTGCATTATTTTTCTAATAATCAACGGCCCGTCGTCAATTATTCCTTACTTAATGCTACTCCTAATAATAGCGGAAATGTAGACAGAATTATACATTTTAGGGGAACTATCCCTTTAAATATTGTGCACATTTATCAGTTTCAGCTAAATACATTTAGAATGATCCACTTAATGTACAATGAGAGAAATCATAACATATGGCGGCTGTACGAAATTTAAGAGTGCGTTCAAATAATTACAAATGATTGGAAAACTTAAAAATTTAAACACCACCTAAAAGTTGTAATCAAAAGTGGGAATTTCTTTAAGCCACAAGTTTCTGAGAAAATATTGTAAACACAATGTCTGTTCCACAATTTAAACTCTGATTGCATTTTACAGTTATGATAGAATTGTAATTCGATTTATAGTACCTTTGGAAACTTAATAAACTGTAAACAAGTTCAAACACAAAATGTTTTGTTTTTTTGGTTTTTTTGTAGAAAAGAAGCATTGCCATCTTGTTTAAACCAAAGTTCTTTGGCCATTCTAGTATATGACTTTCTTCTTTTCAATCAGAGTTATATTTAAAAAATGTTCTGGCTTTCCCAAGCTTTATAATGGCAGTGAATACATGGTGAGATTTGAAGCCCAAAAAAGTGCATCCATCCATCATAAAAAGTACTCCACTGAATCGATGTGTTTGTTGAAGAATATCTAGCTTCCGCTAACTGTCGTACATGTGTTCATGAGAGAGTGGCGATCCAGCAGATGACTGAGGATGTAGATGAACGCAATGATAAATGCGGACATGCAGAGGAAAGAGCAAAATAAAACACTAGTCACAAATAAGAAGAACATAATGAACATTTGTAAAGAAAATTTTAGAGGATTTCACCATAAGCCAAGAGGAGCCTGGTTTTCCTTTGATGTAAACAAAAATTGGTTAGCTATATTCTAGCATATTCTCACCAGAACTTATGCTACGCTGAATGCCGATGTATGTACGACGGAAGCTAGAGATTACGAAAAGTTTTAAATATTGATATTTTTCTTACACCAACACATGCTTTTGCTTCAGAATAGCTTGTGGAGTACTTTTTATGACAGATGGATGCACTTTTTTGGGCTTTAAAATTTTATAAATTATAAAGCTTGGAAGAGACTGTATTCATCTGAAAGAAGATAGTCATATACAGTACATCTAGGATGGCTTGAGGGCGACTAAAACATAGGGTAATTTTTTTATTTTTTTTTTTCCTTTGACTGTGAGGGCACAAAAAAGTAGAAAAATGTAACTAAACAAGCTACATTTAAAATATATATGTATTTTAGGATTTAAGCATATTATTAAACATAATCTTGCCCAAGTGTTGGTTATTTCAGTCTTTCCTGTACATTGAAAATACTGCGTAGAAGCATTTTAAAGATGGCTGCCGACTAACTGACTTGCAATAAAAGGCCAAGTCTCTACAAATTATTGTAAGTATTGTAAGTTCAAAGCTGTGTCCGAAACCGCTCACTCATTCACTCATCCCTATATAGTGGGAGTTGAGTGAACAAAAACAAGTGAGCAAGATGCGCCAGAGTCCGCAGACAGTTTCGTCATTAACATACGTCTACCCATCTGTAATACTGGGTTATTTTGCTTTATGTTGCTAGCAAAACATCACCCTGTAGCAGTGGACAAAAGGTTCAGAAGTATAGCTTAAGTTCTCGCAACACTTTATTCCTACAGAGAGATTTATTTAAGCTGGCCAGCCACTATAATTTTCATCTATTGTTTTCAAGTGTGAAGATCTCAGAGGGTTTGATTGGATCTTACTGCGATGAAGTCTTCAAGTATTTCTCCCTTAACAAGGGCCTCAGCGTAGCATCATAAACAGCTTGTTTATGAGAGAAGGGAGCCTGTACACTTAAGAGTCTAGGCGGTGAAGCACTGTATTAGTATTTTATTTTCCTAGAGACTGTCCCTCATGACCATGCACTGTGTTTTTGAGAGATAGCGGCTGAATAAAAAGATCACATTTTAATGGTTCAGCATCTGCTTTGGAGGTCAGTCGCTCTTCTAGCTGTTAAAACTTGCATTTTTCACAAGCATACTCGTTTGTTTTGTTTTTTTTTTTTCTGTTCGGTACATTGTGGGTTAGAGCTAGTCGATAAAACAAGTGATTCATGAGTTAGATGCTCATTTATGAGTCTTTTTGATTGATTCCTCCAAAAAGTTGTGCAAATGAGATGCTGTTTGGTGGAAGTTGCGATGCAGGCGCTTGATGAATTGTAGCTCTTTTGTAATCAAGCGTTTATCGTGAAAAATGACTATTATCCACTTATATTGTTTGTAGAGCTGATCTGAGCAGTTGTTTCCATTTCAGGATGGTCCTCGAAGACCAGGAACAGTGCGTGGACTTAAGCGAGAAAGTCATGAAGAAATAAAAAGAGACGGAATTGGGGAAGAAGGAACTATTTTAGGCTCTCTGTGTAATTAATCATAAGCCAACGGCACGAAACAGAGAAGGCCTTTAACTGCTGTAGCTTTCATCCGTGTTCCATTGTGTTCTTTGTTGTGGTTGTTTATCCACCCTTCTACTCATTCAACGCATATAAAAAGTCGCTTAATGATTTTTTAAATTCTTTTTATTGTTATATTATTTTTATCTTTTTATTTAAAATTCTTTTTATCTTTTTATTTATTTTTTTCTATTTACTGACATAATTAAACAAAATAATAATAATATAAACAATTAAAAAAAAAAATTTATTATTTTGTTTAACTTTAATAATTTTTGCTATTTTATATTTATTGTTTTGTTTATTATTATTTCTTTATTTTGTTACTTAATTATTTTTTGTTGTTTTCATCTTCCTTTTTTATTAACCAAAGCAGTCATAGTTTAATTTGTCAACTTTTTTTTAATGTGTTTTTTAACTGTTATCATTTTTTGTCACAGTTTGTTTTTATCATTTTCATTGCCAAAAAAATAGTACAGGGATGAAAGAGAGCGGGAAATGGGGACCGAAAACAATGGGGACACATGGGGACCGAAAACAAGAAATTCAATCTGGCATAACATAATAACCTTGATCGTTTATATATATATATGTCTACATTCCATTTACAGCTCGAAAATAATCTGCAGATCTCTCCTTTAAGTGTTCTCCTTGTCCTATTTTGACTTAGTATTTGAGTAGCTTGCTCATTTGTGCATCACGAAATTGTCTATGCTTTCGTAATGCTGTTTAGGATGAGTAAAGCTTACATATGTGGCCCGAATTACCACAAGCATTTACACCTCAAACCACCTGCTGAGGTATTTCCATATTATCCACAGTTTAGGGAAGCGATCTCCGTCGGGACTAGCGATCTGTGCAGGAAATGGCCTGTGTCGTGACTAATTGTTTGGGACCTGAATGTCTTTTTCCCCTGCACCGTTTCCAGCTTAGCAACAAGAGCTCTCCATCCTCTCAGAAAACGATCCGTTTGACGGGATTTGGGATGAAAAAGCTCTCGAGTGGGCGCTGAAGAGTTCATTTCATCACGATGATGACGAGGAGTCCTTGAACTCTGTCGCTCTCGTGGAGTTGTGTGCAAGAGGAGTCTCCGGTCCTGGCGGCGTTCATTAAAATTGGTCAATGCGGATCTTTATATCATCGCACCCCGCGTGGAGAATTCACAATAGCCCAGCTGCCTCTCGCTGAGCAGAGCCAGCTTTGAGAGCTCATGAGAGAGCGGGGGAATGTTTATCCGCTCTTTCTAGCGATGAAGCAGCAGTCACTCATGTGTCACATACTTGTCAATCTCAGCCATCCAGCTGGGGTTTCTGCTGGCTGTTGTCTTTGGAATAAAAGAACAATTGACTGCAAAAGGTGAATATTCACCGTGTCCGACTTTCACAGTTTGTCCTTCATGGAGTTCTTTGTATTTACTTTGTGGATGTGGTTTTTAGGCAGTTTTGGTTTGATTTTTGTGGGTTTGCGGTGTGAGCAAGACCTTGAGCCTGTTTTGAAAATGAAAATAAAAATACATTTATATATAAAAAGCAATGGGTGGATGAATATTTAGCTTCAACATGCTTTTGGTCATTTATGGTGTCTGCTGTCAACTACCCTGATGAAAAGACCAGGACATATTATATATACACTTATTATATAAATATATAATATGTGTATAATTAATTAATAGTCACACATATATTTATTATTATATGTATTATTATTATTATTATTTGTATTTATAAAAAAATTATATATTTATTACATATGTGTCATGATAGAGACGAGTGTGCGGATCCATATGCAGACTTATTAATTAATAAACACAGAGAGATGGAGACACCCACCTAGGTGGAGCAGACAGCGGAGGAACCCACCAGGGCAGTGTAGACGGGCAAGACGCCTACCTGGGTGGACCAGTCAGCAGAGAAGTCCACCTGGGCGGACCAGTCAGAGGACACATCTACCTGGGCTGACCAGTCGGCGGAGCAGTCGGCGGAGACATCCACCTGGGCGGAGCAGTCGGCGGAGACGTCCACCTGGGCGGATCAGTCGGCAGAGACGTCCACCTGGGCGGACAAGTCAGAGGAGACGTCCACCTGGGCTGACCAGTCAGCGGAGACGTCTACCAGGGCGGACCAGTCAGCGGAGACGTCCACCTGGGCGGAGCAGTTGGCAGAGATGTCCACCTGGGCAGATCAGTCGCCGGAGACGTCCACCGGGACGGACCAGACGGCAGAGACGTCCACCTAGGTGGAGCAGTTGGCAGAGACGTCCACCTGGGTGGATCAGTCGGTGGAGACGTCCCCCGGGACAGACCAGACGGCGGAGATGACAACCGGACTGCAAAGACGAGCAGAGACAGGTTAATGGTGGTACCTGTGTCCGGTTCGAGGTGACTGGTCCTGGTAACTGTCTAACAGCCTCTTTACTTTCATTTTGGCTGAAAGCTGGTGCAGTGACTCGGGAGCGGTGGCCATCTTGTGCAAAGACTCGTGAGCAGGGATCATCACATAATCCTTTATGCCGTGCCCCCGCTGCTGCACCGAGCTGAGACGCGACAACGAGACCCAGTTATTTCCCTGCCGTGATGACGCGGATAATTTCTGACATGAAGACAACGGAGACGGGAAAATCCCTCTTGCCGAGGCAACAGCGAACATGAACAACCGAGGCAAATACGAGAGAATAATCCAGATACATAGCAATGGTCAGGCGATTGGAAAACTTAATCCAACAGGGGCAAAGACGAGAGCGAATATCCAAGGCAGGCGGGATCTGTAACAATAAATCTACACAGGGAGAAACACAAGGAAACAAGGAACACGAATGGCTACACAAAGAGAGTAAACACGGGATACATCCAACAATGACGAGCGACCCTGAAACTGATGACAGATGGTGACAGGTGCTTTTATACAGTGACATTCAATAACAACAAGGGTGGAGGAACAATCGTCAGTCATGGCAACAGACAAAGTGGGTGGAGACACAAGTTCATAAGAGTCCAGGGATAGCAACGGAGACAAACACACAATGGAAACATGGAGCTGGAGTGCAATCCAGTGGCTTTCGCCGGCACCTCCAGCTGAACTGTTACAATATGTGTATGTATATGTGTTTGTGTATTGTAATATTTATTATTTTACATATGCGTTACATTTTTACATTAATAATATGCTTCTGTTATTATTGCTCAGTTTGTATATCACAAAAGCAAAATCATTTTTTTATTCATAATGCTTATTGTTAATTTTTGTTTTACATATTTAATGTTAATTTCTACATGCGTAGTGTGTTTATATTTTTTATAGCCTGGTTTCATTTGTTGCCATTTAAAGCACTACCACAAATCAATATTGAAAGGTAATTCATGCCATTTATTGTTTTATTTCTGTATTTTTTTATTATATTTTTGACAGCATTTATATGTTGTTTTTTTAGCTAGACCAACATTGGCCATAATAATCCAGCCTGAGCCAATGTGGGACTTCATGCAGAATTTTTCTGCCTGGTAAAAAGAGCTGAATTCTCTCTGTAAATACAAATAAAACAGACAAATGCAAGCGCAGTACAGTAGCTACAGAGCACAAGCGCAAACCTTGCCTTTAATCTGCTTTCATACTCCGCGCATGTATCATCGCATGTGTGCTTTTAGTTTTCTTAAGGGATTGTGCGCTTTAAGAAGAATACGTTAGTAGAGAGAAAATAAAACAAGCTGTCACAACAGACAAGAAATATAGTATGCTTAATTTCTACTGAAGAGCTCCCAAGGCTTTTAACAAAGTAAAACTCGATAAGATGTGGGAAGTTGAACGCACACGGCGGTGAGTGTTGCTAGGCCGTGTTGCGATTTATCTCCCCTGCTGTAAATAATTGCGTGTTTGGAATTATACCGGAGGAGACATGGTGTGTTTGATGCACTGTCAGATTGTCTTTCGTGGTTGGAAACGGATTATAAAGCAGCACTTAATCAATTTCCAGCCCAAGTTGCACGCCAACGTCCTTGTAAAGGTTCCCTGTCCGCAAGTTGATGTAATTATGACTTAATCGGTGAGATTTTCTATACGTCACCACACCCCAAAACATTTCTCCATGCACGTTTTTCAAGAGTCGTAGCTCACGGAAATAAAGTGTGTTTATGACCCGAGAACGGTATGGTAATGTGCCATAAAAATAGACAAAAGTGTGCACCGCTACTCTAGGCGATGATCGGATAATTTATGAAGGCCGGGGATCATCAGAGGCGGACATGGTGAATCACATTGTCCTTCCCTGCGGAGCATCTGTCATGATGAACGGGGGATGACATCAAACTTGTGCTAATCTCTCACCTTGTTGAAAGTCATACTCTCAAGCTGCTCTTCGTTTTTAGTCTGGAAATTGTAAGATTACTGCTTGTGTTTCATGAGTGAGGCCCAAACGATGCAAACATTGAGCCTTGGTGCTCATATGGGAAATTCAGGTTCGAATCTGGCTGTAAACCACGTTTTCTTTTTGTTCTCTCTCTCTGCAGCAGAAGACGATCCCTGCCAGACCAACCCATGCCTGCATGGTGGGAGCTGTTTAACCGAGGGGGAGGGATACAGTTGCCTGTGCCCTCAGGGCTATTCGGGAGAGAGCTGCGAGATCGGTAAGTGGATTAAGAAAGAGGTCGTGGTTGGGACAAAAGAGGTCAAGGACGTTTGAAGGAGCCCGCTGCAGCTCTAAAAGTGCACTCGAATTTATGCGCATGGATAAAATTGGATATAAAATCTCTTTTGAGGTTTGTGCCTTTGACCTTTGATGTAAAAATCAATGAATACGATTATTGGCAAGACGAAGACCTACAATGTCCACCAAAATTTGATTTACAAGCGTCTCGATCAGATGGCATCATTTCTGTCAGAGGTTATAAAGGAACTATAGGTTAGGGAGATCGTAAAAAAATTTAAAATGAAAAAAAAAATAAAATAGTGCAAAAAGTAAATAAACTTATAAACTAAATATTAGCGCATTTAAAAAATATATGATTGCTGTGATTGACGTTATTATAGTATTGTCGTTATAATAGTAGTAGTAGTTGTTATAAATTTATTTGAACTTTTGCCACTTTTTGCAGTTTAGATTTTTTTTTTAAATAGGAATTTTAGTACCAGTAGTAGTTGTTGTTGTTGATGTAAAAAAAATATATATATGTATACATGTATTGTATATATATATATATATATATTTATTAAAACCCTATTAGAAATAACAATTAATAATAATTGTTAGTATTAGTAGTAATTTATTTGAACAGTTTTAAATCTATTGTTTTATTTTAATAGGAATTTTATTATTAGAATTTATAATAGTAATCATAATAGTACTAGTACAGTTGCTGTTTATGTTGGTGTTAGTAATACAATTAATAATATATTATTAGTCAATTATTTTTCTATTAAAAATAACAATTAATAACAACAATAATAATTATTATTATATTAAAATGTGTAAAATTATTGTAGAATATATATTGTAAAAGAGGTACAGGCTCTACATTTTGGCTGCAGGGTGTTCAGCTGATTGGGAAGCCCTGGTGAGTAGCTCTGCACGGGAAGATGGTTTATAGAAGCAGAGAGACCTGACAGCAAACTACGAGGTGGCATGTAGGGGAAGTGGCTGCATGATCTGACAGGGCTGCACACAGCTCATTCTTCTCTGTCGGACAAGAACAGGGACAGGTGAAAGGAAAGCTGGGCCGGAGGTTGGAAGGGTTTTGAGAAAATGAGAGCACAGGAGGGCAAAGCTATGCTGTGGAGAAAAAAGGAGAGCAGGATAAAGAGGTAGAAAAGAGCCAGAAATAATACATATGGAGCAGCTAGAACTGTAATCACTTGAGGAGAGCATGAAATGACAGTCTTCAGAAAGCAGTTAACATCCATAATGTGGCGTATTTCTAAGTAATAATGTAGGTTAGAGTTGTATCCTTCTGAATTGGACTGAATCATGAAAAGTGGACATGTTATTATTAGTACTATTACTTATACATTGGAGTAGTGGTCTTTTGTTAAGAATTTAGACAGATAGATGATAAAAGTTGAAGAAAAGATCCAAAAAAACACCTATAACTCGTATAATGGCGATACATTTTGTAGATGTTTTAGAAGATTGCTTTCAGAAGATATAGGTCATAAAGGCAGATAACCCAGAATGCACTGGCTTATGAATTTGATGTGATGATGAAATCATGAAATGATGAATCAATGCAAAATTAAATAATGAATCAAAATTATTCAAATAAATATGTGCTATTACATTCCATAGATAAAGTGCTTGTAGGAGTTTCAACAATGACAGTCTTTGACAACCAGTTTTAAGGCAGAAGAATATGAATGGATGAGGACAAAATCAGACCAAAGACTTTGTGATGCTGGCAAAAATATGTGCATATTTATTTATCTGTCTTTATATTTAACTTTCACCTTTTGTTTGTAAAAAATCACACTTATTTTGTGGTCATAACCTAAACGGACAACTGAGGACATAATAAGGTGTTACTACTGAGAGGCGTCTGGATGTCAAAGGTCCCAGCTGTGTTATGGTGGAGAGGTCAGAGGTTAGCAAAGCTGCATTTTCCCGGCTCTCATTATCAATCTTTTTACAGGCCAGCTGCACAGTCGATAGCTGAATTATGTTAAACTACAACAAAGAGTCGATCCGTCGCTAGCACTTGTGCTAGTAAGCATTACAGTACAATGCTAAGCTGCATGGATGCTAATAACCCGTATATAGATTCGATTCGCAGGCGAATTTTATACCATTCTGCACAGCCTTAGGGATTCATTCCAGATTTTTGACGCGAATGTCATTCTGAAGAAAACAATTCATGTTTATGTAATTCTGACACTTTTGGATGTCGAGAAGTTCCTTCGGGTGATTTAGTAATTGGCTTTTCTTGTGGAGCATTCTGCATTAGCAATGTGTGTAATACTAATTACAGCCAAAGGCAGAAGGTTAATTGCATATTACTGCAAATTCTTGACCATATTTTGTACTAACCTAACACTTGATCTCCGCAGTCAATGTGTTGTCTTGAAAGAAAGATTAATTATGTAGGGAAAGTGTTCTTTGATTCCCTTTTACGTATTCATGTTCATCACCGCTGTGTGCTAGGACTAGCATTGCCATGCTGTGCTGCATATATAACCATTTTTGCTGCAAACATAAATAATATTGCACCTCAGATTGAGTGGTTTATTGAGGAAAGGTGTACTTTTACAAGAGGTTAGACAGCATAATAATTGGTGGAGAATGCGGGCACAATTTCCATAAACTTGCATTGAACAAGGAATTCTGAGCCATATGTACAACCCATAATATCATAGAGACTTAGCAATGATATATTTTATAGGCCTATAGCAACCACACAGAACACCCTAGAAACCACATACAAACACCCTAGCAACCGCATTGCATCTGCTGTAAAAAAAATGACAGTGATTTTAACTGTAAAAATCTGTTAAATGGTTAATGGTAAACTCCTGTAAAATTTACAGGGAAAAATGTAAACTGACATTCCCAGAATTTATTTATTATTATTATTTATTTATTAATTTATTTTTTTTTAATAGATTTGTTTCTTATTAGTTTTTTCTTATCAGTTATGTTTATTAGTGTTGTATGTTAAATATAATGTTTATTGCATATATCAATGAGTTTCACCATGATGGTGTTTAGTGTTTGTGTGAATGACACTGAGCACCTTCTATATATGTTACTATTAATAAGCTGCTTGTGATGGGTTTTGGTTCATCATGTGACTTTCTCATCACCACCTGCATTTGGTGCTTATTAGTGTATTTCAAAGGTACAAAACCGATTTCAGTAGTTTAATGGTTTGGTATATTAACAACACACTTTTTCATATCAGTTCCATTACGGTATTTAACTGTGAGTTTATCTTAAAACTGTAAAGCCTAAAATGTTGTTACCATATTTTTTACAGTCGAATTCTGGCAACCACAGCTGCGATTGAACAGAATTTATTTCACGTTGTAGGAACAAAATGCCTACTGTCATTACACAACACTGAAACATGATATCCCCGGACTCCGTCCTTCGGGACTCAGGTTGTGCTCAGCAATTTGGGAAGAGGCATTTATGAACCTTGCATAATTTATTAACTGCGCATCTGCCGGGCAATTGAAACATTTATGAGAAAGTGCAAAAAAGCTTGCGGCAGGTACAAGATCACTTTCTTTAGACGATCAACATACCAACATCAGCCAGACAAGCCTGTCCATCAATCTCCGCGGGGCTCCCGCTCCAGGAGATACATGAACTGGATTGAGACACATCCTAAGTTTGGTGATGTTCAATAATTTAAGGGACGCTTGCAGAGTTCACACATTCATTTGAGACACAAAATGGTGCAGAAATAACTTGACATGTTTGGATTGCTAGCTGTAACTGTTCTCAAGCAAGAGAGACAACTCTAAACATCTTCTTTCCAGACACATTGTGAGTTAAAGTAGTTTTGCATTTTGCAGAAATTAATTTACAGTTACACAATTTTGACAACAAATTAAGTATTTAAGTTCAAAATATACTTTAAATGACAAAATGCAGTCACTTACCATTAACAACAACTTTGATTTATCCCTCAGTTTGTAAAACTTGAAGTTTGTAAAGATAAAATTGCAATAGAAGTATATTTGGTGAGCCATTTTGGTGGGATGCCATAGAAAATGCAAAAATGTGGGTTATTGAGCTGTATAATGTAAATATGATTTAAATATGCTATTTACATAATGTTGTGATTTGTAGCATTATTTAGATGTTATTCTCTCAGTAACAATAAAAATTATGGTGATCATCTCTCTATTTTAGTTTCGACATTCCAGAGTTAAAGGACCATCAAATCAGATCAACAAATGAGTGTGGAGGATACTCAATGAGTCAATGGGTCAAAACTGCTGCAAATGGGGATTGGGAGGTTGCACAGTGCATTAAAACAATGAAAAAGCTAACTTTATATATGCTGGCTGTCATATTTATTCAGCCTTCAGGGGAAGTAGATGATGTTTCTGTCAAAGCTGAATAGTGCAGATACAGTTTTACAGAGCAGACATAATGCAGTCAGACTGAAGCACACCCGAATAATTCAATACTCATTCACTTTGTTGCAAGCAGTCGATATGTGTACTCTGAGAAGCAATTTAATCTTATCCAATAATATACTTGAAAGGGTTACGTTTCTTTGGATGGATATGGAGTTTTACCGGTCCTCATAATACACCATATGTATATATATATATATATATATATACCATCTCCTTAAAAAAAAAAAAAAAAAATATATATATATATATATATATAAATATATATATACCATGCCACATTTTCCATCTCTCAGTCTCTCTTTTTTCACTCTTCTCCTCCATTCTCTTTTTCAGTGCTGCTCCCTCGACCCCTGTCCCCTCTGGCCTGTTGTTATTTGCCAGAAAGGCTGTATGAAAATTGCAATGCACTTCCAAAATGGAGTGAAAGCAGCCCTTTTGGTCCCCCAAGCCTTTTTCTCGAGTAATACATTGAATTTGCCTCCACCAGACTACCATATATTTTCTCCACCCTTAACCTTGTATGCATTTCCTCCATGGCTTTGTTTGGTCCCTCTACTCATATAGCAAACACACAGGCATTATTGCTATAAATAGCATATATTTGCTAGTATGCTTTTTTTGAGTTTTTATTATGTAGGGAAAAAAAAGAGTTAAATAATTAATAATCACAATTTTGACTTTTTTCTTGCAATTGTGAATTAATATGTCTGAAAAAAAACTGAATTTTGAGATTCTGTCGCAGTTGCATTTTTATTTATTTTTTTATTATTCTGTGGAAGTAAGATACCTTAGTAGATACCTTATCTTTTTAATAACTTTTTAATTTAATAACTACATATTTTTTTTCCATTTTTATTTCTTTATTTTCTAATAGATGGATTGACATTTAAAATTTTCAAATGTAATTAGGGTGTCTCCTTGAAATGTAGTAAAAGGTTGCTGCTTAGTTTATGTTAAATTCATATTTGCCTAATTTAATTTTATGTAATTATAAAATATTAAAATGGACATATTTTTTATTATTTAATTGAATTTATTATTTAATTTTATTACATGCAAAAACAAAATAAACCCCATTTAGCAGCCCTTTGTTGCATCAATATCAGGCTCCATAATTGCATTTAAAAGATGAATGAAGTTTGCCCTATCAATATTTTTGCCCTACAACCCTAGAGAGCAACTTTCTTCTGGGACGTTTCCCGAGAGGAAACTCAGCCCACAGCAGCATCCCGCACATCGGCACGCCTGTTGATTGATGGCTATGTGGGCAAGCCAATCCCCCTGTGCACGGCTGCTCTTTACACGGGACGATCCCCCCACCCGCCACCAGTGGCTCATTAAATCATCCCTTGGCACATTCCGTCCTGCATGGAGAAGTGATCAACAAATCATTGACAATCATTCTTCATTTGCTGACAAGTACCCCGGCGCGACGGGCTGTGTGGATCCCTGCACCCTCGGGCTGTCGGAAAGGACCGGCACGCACAAACAACCTCAGGTCCATCTGCTCCATCAGATTAATGTTGGCAAAGACAGGTAGAGGGCGGCCTGGTTGGTGGCCCAACGCGACAGCAGGGGGCGGAGCAAAAGAAAACACAGATTTGGAGATTAACAAGCTTTTATGAGTTTGGCTCAGCAGGCGATCGCAGAAGTTGTATACACCTGCTGTCCATAAAGTCCTGGACCACCACACTGCTACAGTTTACAGCAGCTAAAGCCAAACTTTCACAGTTCCATACTGAATCTCGTAATCTTTGAATTTTTCAAGTCAGCAACAAAAAGCTGTAACTAGTTAAATCGAAAATTTAGGGATTGCAACTGGTTGACCACTTTGCCTTTTTTAAGGCTCACACCAAAATCTAGAGTATTTTTACTTATTAAAAAAGTAATTTAAAGAAAGTAAATAATATAATTTTGCAGTTATTTTTTAGTATTATGTGTAAAAAAAAATAAATAAATAAACATAATTACTAAAATAATCAATTTGAAAGTAAAAAGTTTTTAGAAAAACTTTTTCTAAGATCTAAAATAAAAGAAATATATAATTATGTAATTATATATAATTATATATATGTATATAAAAAATAATTTATAGATATAATTATCTATAATTATCATAATAAATAAATAATTAATTATAATTAATATAATTATTATTATAATAATTATAATTAATTATTTATTTATTATGATAATTATAGATAATTATATCTATTTATAATAGATAATTATTTATTTATTATGTTTACTTAAACAAATGTCAGCAACTATTCTATTATGTAGTCCTATTATAGTATATAAAGAGTAAATAAAGTATATAGTATATATTATAGTAAATAAAGAATTTGTTAAAAACATAAAAAAGTAAACAGGGCAGACAAAATTGGAGATCAGTATCTTTCATTGTATGAAAGAAAAAAAAAATCAAATTGACAAATTGTTGTAAAACAAATTAACTACACTAAAATAAAATAAAATATGAGCTATAAATATGAATGATAGAAAGAGAACATTAATTATGAATTGTAAAAAAAAATACAAAAAATATGTAAACATACTTTTATTGCGTATGTACAAATATTTTACAACATATTTGTTTTTTAGTAACAGTAATCTAGTAAACTGTGAATATGGCATTCCAGCCATTACTGTGCAAATTATAGTGTTTGCCTTTATTTTATTAGACAAGACCAGTTAAGAAGACGTGAGACAAATGAGGATGGAGTTGTAAAATAAAATATAACAAAACAAGGAAATTGAAACCGAGTCTGTAAATGTGTGCAGGGCCGAGTGACAAGCGCGAGTGTTGTAGTGTATATGCTCTCAGTCTGAACACTCTGCTGATGAGGGGATGAAATTATGTGTGCTGGCCTGTGATTGGATGCGGATTCAGCGATGTCAGTCATCGTCCATGTGATGCTCCTCCGCAGTAGGATGGGAACAGAATTTGTAAAGCCCAGTCATTTACTGTACATTTGGGGACAAATTGATTTCCTATGAAGTCAGTGTCTGGGTTTTGGAGCCTCTTATCGCTGTGGCAGGTGGATGGACGTGTTGTCCTGGGAATGAGTTCTGGAAATGAAATATGGGGGTTGGGGCATGGGGGGGGGTTTCTTATCACAGCTTCACCGGGACAGCTATCACGTGAATGTGTGCCAGTGCTTTGAGCTTTGACACTGCTCTGTGTTAAATCACAAACGCTTATCACAGATGTCATTGGGAAGAACAAAGATGCTAAAGGACTGCTAAGTTTCATTGCATAGGGATTAGCTGTTTCTGTTTGTTTGTCTTCCTGTCCATCGATCTGTCTGTCTGTGTGTCTGTCCGTTTGTTTCCATCCTTCTGCATAACTGTCTGTCTTCCTGTCTTTCTATCGTCTGTCTGTCAGTCTTTTTATCATCTGTCTATCTATCCATCTACCTCTCTATCCATCTGTTTGTCTGTCTGTCTGTCACCTTAATGTTTGTCTATCTATCAGTCTATCTATTTCTCTGTCTATTCATCTATCCATCTATCCGTCTATCTGTTTTTCTGACTATCCATCATTTCATCTTTATGTCTGTCTACCTATCTATCCGTCTGTCTTTTGTTTTACTGTCTGTCTGTCTATCTCTCCGTCTATCTGTCTTTTGTCTGACTATCCATCATTAGGAACCAAGCACCGAAGGTGCGATGTAGCAGTTGGCGTTATTACAGTTTTTCTCAGTCGCTTTGGTGCGTTTCTCAGAACACTATTAACATTTGCACAGCAGTTAGTGCATTTCT
>JAUCMS010042403.1:0-15376 GCA_032357445.1 Enteromius radiatus
TTTTAAGACATCTCAGTGCAAGCCTTTTCCAGTTTAGACAGCTCTTAACATTTATTTTAATCTAGGACTAGTCTTAAGCCCTGTTCGGGAAGCTGGCCCTAAGAGTTTATTTTGCATTCTAAATAGCAGAACTGGGCAGTAGGCCTACAATTTTTGAGAATATGTAGGCTACTTTACTTGAGCATATTTTTTTTTTTATAGAAATGTGGGTATATTGGGTTAATTTAACTACATTTAAAAGATAATTTCAATCTTTTCTATCAAGGAACTCACATGCAATATAAAAACTTTGAAAGTTGGTGAAGTCTCTTCTCTAAAATTCTATTTTGCTAAATTGTGTAAATGAAAATATTACATATAAAGCCACAGAAGAACTGTTGTGGGTCTCCTAACAAAACACGATAAGTGAAGCAGCACATACTGGGATTTTATGTTAACAGCCTAATTACATTTGTACATTTTATCGAATGTCTGATAATTTATTTATTTATAAGATAAGAATTCCCCTGCCATGCTGCTGACTTCCACTGTCTGAACAAGGTTTGTAGCTCTGCTGATAGACATCAAGCTGTCTCACATACTGAGAGGCACTTTCAGCCATTTGAGTGCACACATGTACTAGAGATCATTTGAAGATTACCTAAAGGTTTAAATAACCTGACCATAATGCACTTTTTTGATGAAACACACCTGCTCCATTTAACTCGGGTTGTTTTGAATAAATTCAATGATATTTGTTATAGATAATCAGATCAGAATAATGGGCAATTATTTTTAAATGCCCAATGTATCATACTGAACATTCTCTTTTACATTTGTTAACCCTGGGCTTGTAGCCAGCAGGATCCTATCAGCACACACATTATTCTATTGTAGGGAAATCGGCCTTGATCCGCTATAGATAAACCGTCTGTAGTGGAATGCTGATCAGGAGCTGCTATAGTAGTTGCAATGAACCGTGATGCTTCCCAGCTGCCTGCAGTCTCTGGATGGGCACATCTGCAGACACTTGTCTCTGATGATTAGCTGGAAGTGAGCAGTCTTGATTCCACCTCCTGGGTTCTGCTCACGCCGGGAATATTAGCGTACTTGAGATGACCTTCCACCTAAGAAGAATCTTCCTATCACCAGCTGCATATTCTATCAAAAATTCCATACTTTCCCACTCGTTAACATATAAAGAAATGAACACTACTCTTATGTAAGATTAACAGAAGCACTTATGAATTAATGCATTTGTGTTATAAAAACAGCTGTAGAATCTAAAAACGCCAGAAACTGCACAAAAATACCATGGTATTGTCTAGACTAGACACAGTACTTTAAAGCTTAAATGATGTCAGTAGTACTGAATGCATGCCATAAAATAGGCTACGCAGCAGAATATTTTTAATAGCCTATTATTATTATTATTGTACAAAAATCCTAGTTTCATTGTACCTTTTGGTATATTTTTGGAATTAATAACAAAATACAGATGATAAAAAACAACAACGTATGTTTGACAATATCTTTCAACCAGTTTATGTGTTTTAAAACACCTTTTAATGTTTATTTTTAATGTATTAATTATTCAAACAGCAGAATATGAAAAGAAAAGAACAATACCAAGACTGTGATTGACCTCATCTGCCTCTACTTGCATGTCTGCGATCTAAATCCGATGCCTCACTTCCGCTCCCGTCCGCGCTCGTCCGATGATATTCGTCTGTTTCCGCCTGGAACTTCCTTTCTGGCAGCGGCTTAATCTTCGCCAACATGCCAGTGAGTACTAGAGAGCAAAAACGTATCAATATACACCACTTACATGACATTAAGGCCTAAATATCGAAGCGCGTTCAAGATCATGCCCTTATGGTCGACCTTAATGTACGCGTTGTCACGTGAACTCGAAGATGAACGTAAATACAAGCGTTAAGTCTTGAATGCTTCGGAAGCGTGCGTTCGCGCCCTGCATCAAGATGGCGGCGCACATAGAACAAAACATGGACGTTTAACAGTAATGTGACGCACGATTAAGTGTCGACGTGTTTGTGTTGTCTAATATTATGATATTATACTGCTAATTTGTGTTAATGCCTGCGCTTGAGAGAAGTTACCAACTTGCTTTAAGACTGAAAATGACTTAATGCGGCTTTCTGGAGTCGGAAATGATCATGAAATTGATAAACTGAAAATGATAAAAACGTAAAGGCTTCTGCTTGGCTCTATCAAACCATTATTATCTGCCTACTTAGACAATATAGACATCATATGCTACAGTAATGAGCAAAATGCTGTCTGGATAGGCAGCTTACCAACGTTTGATGCTCGTTTGTGTTTAGTTGCTGGCCAAAGGGTGTTTAATGGCAGTTTTCTTATGTAAAATCATGTTGTTTATGTAAACAGCTCGCAAAAGACTTGCTGCACCCGACCCCCGAGGAGGAGAGGAGGAGGCACAAGAAGAAGCGTCTCGTACAGAGTCCCAATTCTTATTTCATGGATGTCAAGTGTCCAGGTGTGTGTCCTTCACATGATTCTTGATAATTGGATTGGTCAGTGTCTGAATGGGGTTAATCATGCTTCTCTTGTTTTCAGGATGTTATAAGATCACAACGGTGTTCAGCCACGCACAGACAGTTGTGCTTTGTGTTGGTTGCTCCACCGTGCTGTGTCAGCCCACCGGAGGCAAAGCTCGACTTACAGAAGGTGTGTGTGTGTGTTTACTCAAACTCAGACATGTTTAGGAGCAACAGTGAAATTGATAAGTAAAATAAGCCGTTTGGTGGTTATTGAGGTTATATACAGGAATCAGGGATGTGCAAAATTTCTACATTTTGTGTGCACTCATGAGCCACGTCAATTGCATAAAATTGAAGGTTAAAAAATTACGCTGTTTGAAATGCATTTATAAAACATGCTACATCCAAAATATCTTGAATATATTTGATACTGTAGCTTCCTTGTTTTAATTGAAGGCTACTATTCTGTAAATAAATTCTTAAATACTTGCAGTACAACTGTATAGTTGCAATAGCACTATAATAAAATAATGTGAATAATAATAAAAGGAACATTTTGAATAACAATGGTAATCGTCGCCTGAATATATGCTGTGGATATATGGAATGATTCATAAGTTAAGTTGACTGTTTGACTCTGAGGTCTCATTGATATTCATTGGCGGATTCAAGTCATAATTTGACTGTGGATGGATGCTGTAAAATACTGTAATTCAGTAGAGTCACTTGAATGGAAATGAGTGATTTTGCTTACACTGAGTTGTGCTTTTGATGCTGGAAGATCTGTGATGATGCCACATAGGTAATCACTAGAACTGTATTTTGAAATGAACTATACAGACAGTTGTTTGTTTGCGGCTGCTGACTGGTGCAAACATTATTTTGCTTTGACTTCAGTTTATGATAGATTAAAATCATTTCTCATCGAGTATGACAGCATTTGCAGTCATTATTGGGAATTTATTCTTTTGCCCACTCAAACTCTTAGCCGTTCTTTATCCTTTAGTTCAGGGGTGTCAAACTCAGTTCTAGGAATTGAGTTTGACACCCCTTACTTCAGTTTATACAAAGCTGATGACTGATCTGTCCATAAGTTGTGATTGTTACAGTAATTCAGAGCTCTGCAGTACATTATAGCCTTTCTGACTTCTTTTAAACTCTTGCAAACATTTAGATGATGTCAATGGATGATTGATCATTGATCCATTTATTTGGTTTTTGGTTTGTTTTAGCAGTAGCAAATATTAGTGATGATTTTACCGACTCTGACCTTTGAGTCTCGTTCAGCAAAATGAACAAATCTTTTTTTTTTTAGAGTCATCTCGTTCATTTCTTTCATTTGAGCAAAATATAATTAAAATGCTACCTGTTACCTCCCTAAAACACATCTACTGCTTACACAAACGTTGATCACACTACAAACAAGACTCGGGTTCGAGTCGTTCGTTCATCACGTGGCAGCCCCATAAGCTTAACCTATGCAGCCTGAGCCGGAAACACTATTGATTAGTTCGTCTCTCGAGTCTTCGGGTTTGAGTCGTTCGTTCTTTTGTCACGTGACCACCTGGCACTTACCGGCTCAGTACCCGAAAACGGGTGAATCATTAATTCCAATACAGAAACTATATGATGCTGCGCAAATACGCGTGTGCGACTGAACGAATCTCTTCCCGAGTCACATTAAAGATTCGTTCAAAATGAACAACCCATCACTAGCAAATATTAATTTGCAAAGAGCACTGTTTGAAGGGGAAGTGTGTAGTTGTTTTCTATGTTTAAGTGTCTTCTGCATAATATTTATTGACAACTCTAAATAAGCCGTTGGTTTGTTAATTATCCTATTTAATAGAGCTTTATTATTATTTGAGCATTGGCTCAACCAGTGAAAGTTGGACGTGGGATTTATTTATTGTTTTGTCCAACTAATAGCAAGTGTTTTAGAAGTCTGTATTTTTAATAATATAAAAACAGAATGTGCTCTTCTATCCAAATGTTTGAGGGTACTGTGGTGTGATTATTCATGTTTTTGTTTTTATGAGCTTAGCTGCTGTTTCTTATAACAACCTCTCTTTTTATTTTGATTTCTCCAGGGTGTTCCTTCAGAAGGAAGCAGCATTAAGATGTTTTCTGGATGCTTCATTGGAGAGAGAGAGGGAAAGAGAGAGAGGGAGGAGACGGACCAGCCTCAGTGACAGCTGCCTGATTCTTTCAAGCAAGAGATGAAGTAGATCCAATCACCCGCAGGAGTCTGACGAACTTACAGGAACACCCTCCAACCTACTGTCTCTTTTTCTCTCTGTCTCAGTCTCAATAAAATATTTGGGCTACATTAATGTCGTGATGAGATTTTGTTCAAAATATCATGTTTCATACACATTTAGTTTATCAGAACTGTTCAACCCTTACTGAATTTCTTCAAAGGAAAATATATGATTAAAAAAACATTTAATATGCAGGTACGCTGCTCAGGAAACTCAATATCATGAATGTTAATACCAGTTAAACAGCAAGTGTTTTTTTTATTGTGCTGCTGAATATTTATGTGGTAGCTGTTTTTCAAGATGCTTTAATGAATACAAAAATTAAAAAGTGCATTTATTTGAAACATTCTTTTATAACATGTCTTCATATAGTGTCATTTTTGATTAGTGTGTCCTTGCTGTATAGAAGTATACATTTCATTAGGAGGTGTAATATTGCTAAAAGAAAACCATGCAAATTTAAATGTTTTGGTTTTATGTAATTAATTTGTCCAACGCTGAATGGAAGCAAGCACTTATGATTTGAAAAATCTTAGAACTAGGTAATAGCTTGCATGTTTTCCCTAAAAATACCCATCTAAAAAATTAGTCCTCTTACTGGGATTCTGGCTAAATTTAATAAAACCCTGCAGTGAAAATGCATTAAAGATTTCGAAATAGCCTTTAGTCATAAAATGCTCATACAGACGATATTCATTATCAAGGCCAAGGGAACAAAGACCCATATGAGTAACCCACCGTGTGTTGAATGAAAATGTTCAAATGGCATTAGTGGATGACATTTTATTAATGATTACCTTGGATATGAACTGCAAGCTTCTGTATATGAGATGAGCTGTCAGTGATCTGATATAAAGTCTAGTAATGTATCTGTGCTGGAATACTCAAACTCATCTACACGGCGTTTAAGATCTCACAGCGCAGCACACTGACAGATAGCAGCCTTTGTCAGGAAGCAGTAGTGTCGTGTCATTTAGTTTCCGAGATCATTAGTTGATTGCTTCTCTCTTCCGAACTGCTATCTTCAGTGGCTCCTGAATGATAATATGATGAAATCAATTCAATTGTATTCTCTACCCTCCAGGAACGAGACCAGTGGACTAAATTGTCTGTGTCCCTCCTAAACCAAATCAACTGCAAATTGTGGCTGCCTAATGACACCTTGAAACTGCAGCCTCACGGGAGCATCTCATGATTACTTTCAAGAATCCAAACTTTAACATACTCCAGTACCTTCTCTTATTATAGAGAGATACGCAGATATAGATGTTATATCGCCTGATCGTTTTCCCTTATGAGTTCTTTACCTCATGGTGTTCTCCTGTGAACCATGTTTTGAAACAATGCAGTTATGCTATGGATAATAATTTTCCCATTATGAAGAACATTAGTCTAAATACCACACACTTTGCTCTCTATTTCATACAAAACCAAGAGGCCGGCTTCAGCCGTTCTGTACAAATGCAGTTCCTGAAATGACCACATAGTGTCAGAAAATCTGTAACCCAGAAGTCTGCTTCGGCTTTTTTGTCTAAGCACGTGGTTTTCCGTTTTGACTATATATGCATTTTGAGTGCCTTGTTATTCATCATAAAAACATGCTCTGCTGACAAAAAAATATAGTCATTTATTTAACTCATTTAAAGGCAAACAGTAAAGTTACATTTATTAAAATAAATTATGTATATACATTTGATTGAAATAATAAATAAATGTTATATCTAACAGATCTAGAATGTTGGTAAACAAAAACAGCTGATGGTAACTTCCATAATACTTTTCCCCATATTAATATGGAAGTCAGTGGCTACCATCAAATGTTTGGTTACCAACATTCTTCAAACTATCTTCTACTGTGTTAACAGAAGAAATATATTCAGACCGGTTTGGAACAAGTGAAGGGCGAGTAAATCATGACAGAATTTTCCTAATATTTATTGTCATTATTTAGTGTTGCCATTGCCATTCAATGAGATGCTCTCAAGGGTAAACTTGACTTTCAGCCATGACAATCCCTAAACTCACATTCAGGTCTGGCTCCATTATGTTATGCAATGGCCAGTTTTCCTGGTAGACTTTAGGTTTCCACATACTCTTAAGTGCATTAAGCAACCTTTTTTTAAGGAAAAACAATTACACACTTAACTGGACAGGTTGGACAGGTAGGCTAAGAAACCCTCCTGCTTAACGTAATCAAACATCTCGGCATCATAATTTTTAATGCCGCTGTCTTTAGTTGATATATATTAAACGCTTGTTTTCCATGACATATCTATATGTTATACCGCTGTTAGGCTTTCTCTCAGAGAGCAGTGGAGTGTGAAAACCTCTCCAGATGCCTGACTGTGGTTCTGCTCACCTCGGTTCCCTCCCCGTGTGAAGAGGCTGCCGAAGGTCATCTGTAGTAATAGGGTAATCTATTATAGGGCTCTCACTCGCTCTCTGGTTTCCCATTCCCCGGCCCCTGTCTCAGCACTTCGTCAGGACGAATGAGAGGAGGAGTTTAACTAAGCACATTACTGTGTGCCACTTGCATATCCCAGCACTTCCTCAATTAAACCCCCTCCACCATAATCTCCGTTATCCCATTAACACACACAAGCGTGCCTGAACATGAGCTTGACTTTACTGGTACGCCAGTATGCTTGGTAAATTTCACGTAAAAAAAGCCCACATTGTATCATTATTTTCTGAGTCACAGATACTAAAATGTGTAAATTACTTTTAATGGACATACAAGTTAGAACAACAACATTCTTCCAAATTTTGCCCTAGCTAGCCTAAACTTAAACCTGAGCTTTCCCAACATGCATTGCAGAAGAATAAATGATTGCTGTTACTGATTTCGTTTTATAGTTTTCAGATTTTTTTAATGCTAATGTTGCTGTTTTCTGGGTTGTTGTGATGTGTTGTGATGTTCAAACCTTTGCTTTAAATTTTTCTGACCGCATTTATCGTGACGCAGGCCGGAAGTGCACGCGCGGTCCGATCGACTACTAGATGATATCTTAGGACTCAAGAGGGCGATAGTTATTAGACATTCCAATAGGCTACCTATGACATTAAACTGGACGTTATATATATACTAAGGTAAATTGCTATAAAATGTAGCTACTGTCTCATTTGATGTTTTAATGTAACATTAAAAATTCTCTATCTCTGCCATGACAGTTGTTGATAGTGGAAATGGCCATAAAATAGACATTTACACTATTTTACTCGTGCATTTTAAGTGTTGTGTGTTTTAGTAAAGTTACCTACCTTCTCTTGTTTAGAGGCAGCTACAGTGTTTGTGGTCAACTCAAGCGTTTATTTAAAAATGAAAGTATCGCTGTTAAGGACAGAAACCAAAACCTCGTCGAAAAGACGTCTGGTGTTGGGTGTTTAGGCTAATGTTTCCTATTTTATTCACAATACAATAATGTGTTCGTCTCTCATAAAAAATTAAACACAGTAAAACAAAATTTTATTCTTTAATACATTTTAAAATATAATTTATTCTTTTGATGGCAAATAAATTTCGGGATGAAGAATCATTTCTCGTTATTAGCAATGTTTCAAACAATTGTGCTGCTGTCATTTTTCAACGACTATAATGCAGCCTTGTTAAATCAAATGAAAATTTCCTTTTTAAATCATACTAACCTCAAACTTAAAAATGCTAAAACCCCAAATCCAGCAAGGCTTCTGTATAGCTACTTTTTGAAAAATAAATAAATAAAATTCAGCTTGACACATTTAAATTTTTCTAAAGATGATCAGTTAGAGCATTTGTGCAATTCTATAAAAACCAGAGAAGGACAGAGAGAGAGAAAGAGAGAAAAGAAAGAGGGTAGGATTTAACCGAATGTGATTACTTTAGGTAGACGGGAAGATCAGTTTCCCAATTCCCCTTTTTCGTCTATGATCTCCTTCCCTTTGTATTCCCAATCCTCCTTCTCATTCATCTGTCCTTCTTAAGGAATCTCAGAGATTTGGGTGGAGAGAAAGCTGACTTGTGAGTCTCGAATCAATCAGGTCTTTTTTTCCCCCTTTTCTCTCACTTGCTGCGATTTGCCGACATCACGGGCAGTCTCTCTCTCTCTCTCTCTCTCTCTCTCTCTCTCTCTCTCTCCCCCTCTCTCTTCCACATTTATTCTGTCCACTGCTTGCATCAAGCCAGCTCTTGCTTTCCTCTCCTCTCCTTCACTCCACCAGGATATTTCCTTCTCCTCTTTCCATATCCGAACACATTCCTGTTTTCTGCCCTGCTTTTCCTTCATATCTCCTGGAATGTGGCACTCTTTGGCTTTCACTCTATGTGGGATCTCCGCTTTGATCCAGGGTAGGTTCCTCACTATGTGCACTTGCATGTAAGTATATATAAATTTATGTGTGCGAAACAATTGTTTAGGAAAGAGAAGGCAAACATTTTAAAAGAAAGCAGCATATCTTGGGTTTTAATTGTATTATTATTATCATTCTCTCATATGTGCGCTCTGCAAACCTGTTTGCCTGTGGGCAACCTTGTGCCACCAGATGTTTTGTGTATGTGTGTGTGTGCGTGTGTTAACCACTGTTGCAGTCAAGAGAGAGAGAGAAAAAGGAAAAATCAGATGGAATCAGAGGGAACGAGAGGCAGAATGAAACAAAATTGCTTTGCCATGAAGAATTAGAAGCTGCAATCATAAATTGCACCTTCTCTCCCCCTCCCATCTCCTCTCTCTCTCTCGTTCATTCCTCCAAATCCATGAGTACATAGACTGCACGGAGGTGACGGAGGCACAGAATGCATTTGTAGATTCAGATCTCCGGTGTTGTAGTGGACATGTTGCTGCAGTGGAGTAGAAGAGGGAGTGTGTGTGTGTGTGTGTTGCCATGGAAAGCCTCTCTCTATTTTGTCTTTCATGCTCTCTTCTCGCCTGTCTGTCATAGGAGAACTTTTATTTGTGTTGTCAGTCTGACACCAGGCCATTTGTATTTGTTTCACGTACATTTTCCTAATATATAATTCTCTTTATAATTTTTTTTAAAATTGTGTCACTCCATAGAATATTCAGTATCTTCATGTTTTCACAGTTGCAGAAAGTAAAGTGTGTTGATGGAAATGTCGCTAAGCATAGGTTTCTGTTAATTTGACTGTTTTTATGTGCGTTTTTGTTTTATTTAGAGAAAAATTTATGGTAATGGTCATACATTATGGTAATAATAATTTTAAGATAGTACCTATTCTGACTCTATTTTAAGTTAATCTGATTAAAGTTGACAACAGACTAATATTATTCAGGCATTAACATCTTAGTATTCATGCACTTTTCAGAAATTATATTTTAAATTCTAAAAGAAACCAAAATAGGGAGTTTTTGAATATGAAAATGAATTACATTTTCCATCTTTTTAAACATTTTTTATGAAGGGCAGCTGCGTGTGGAAGGTTGTTTATAATTGTTTTTCATGTCATGCATTATCAACCTAATATTTCAGTGATTAAATATATTCAAATTATGTTATTCAGTATATTTTAAAATATATTATGAATTATATTATTCATTTTATTATAGAAAGAAATAACAAATACCATTAGCAAAATGGCCTTCTATCAGACTTCTCAGAGTTCTATCAGAGTCTAAAGAGAATATTAACTATAAAAAGCAGGTAGATATTTGTGTAATATCTGCACATTCTTACTTTAATAGAACTTCCGTTCTTCAGAAATTTTTGTCAGTAGTTCTTATTATTTACTTGCCTCTACAGTAAGAACCTCAGAACCTTGAAAGCAATAAATTCCTTCTCCTTTCTGTGTCAACGGTTGAATTTGATGTATTTTTAATTAATAAGTAATGCCCAGAAAAAAAAATATTTCAGAGTGAGAGGATCAAATATAGGTTCAGTTGTATAAGTAGGCGGAGCTTGTTCTTCTAATTCGGTCAATCACCACAAGGGTATAGGCCGCTTACCTCACTCATGTAAACAATGGCATCCCTCCACCTTTATTTCTATTGTCCTAACCTTAGTAACAAAGTATTCCAGCGGGGTTTCTGCTTTTCTCGAGCCTGATGCACTTTAGGGAATGTCTTTGTACCTGAAAAACATTGCTCGAAGCTTTTTCTAAACATCTCAGAACGACCCTGAAGGACTTGTCATGTCAGTAATGCTACAAGCTTTGTATTCACTTCTCATTGCTGCTAGTGGTCATAGTCAGTAGAGAATGCCAGTGGGAGTCTGATGATATTAAACCCGTTGTTGTGGCTGAAGGCTAACGTTGCTTTTCTAGGGTGAATGAGCAATAAATTCTAGTGCTGATCCATTCTTGCTTTTAACCATTGAATTTATTGTCTTCCGTTCAGTCACACCTTTTTCACACACGCCATGCACATACACACACTCTGCACACAGGCTTTTAAACCTCTTTTCTGGGGCTATTAGGAAGAAATAATTGAGATTTTAATCTCTGGTTCTTCACGGATATATTTCTTAAGAATTTACGACAGCAAATTTTAAGCTAAACGCTAATGACACTAATTAGCGATTGGCATATATGTGAGACATATTTTCTAGCCCCCTCGCACCTCTATTAACATTCAGTCCATTGTTTTTTCTACTGTGTAGTCTTTATATTAGTCTGTATTTATTTAAAAGTTTACATTTTTATCTATATCTATCTATCTGGCTGTTTGACGTTCTGTAGTTTTATCGTTCTATCTGTTTATCATTCTATCTGGGCTCAGCAAATAAACGTCTTGATTTGAAGTCTCTGTTCTGGGCTGTACAGTACATTCATGTCTTTCTGTCAGTGTCGGTGCAAGGTCCATACCAGCGGACCCTGTTGAAGAACCTCCTGAAGGATTATAACCGCATGGAAAGGCCCGTTGCTAACGACTCTCAACCTCTCACTGTCTTTCTGTCTATGAGCTTGGTACAGATCATGGATGTGGTAAGCCATTCTTCATTGCCTTCTTGTGTTTTGTGGAGTATGGAGTTTATCTGATAACCTGAGGTATGTTTTTTTCTGGTTCCTCTTGTTGTGGCATTTTTTCACACAATATGCTTCTCAAATGATTTGCATACTGCAATCCACAAATTAGTTTCTTGATCTTCTTTACCCCTTTGGCTTAACTTGTTTTCTTCACTGCAAAAAAATGCTGTTTTAGACTAGTTTTTTTGTCTTGTTTCCAGCCAAGATATCAAAAAAAAAAAAAAAAAATCTCAAATCAAGAAGGATTTTCTAGACAGAAAAAAAATATTGTCTTGTTTTTAGAAAAAAAAAAACTAGCTAAAATTAAGTGAGTTTTTCCTTGGAACAACCAAAATAATAATGTTTGAAATAATGCTTACCCCATTGGCAGATTATTTAGCTTGTTCCAAGGAAAAGATCACTTAATTTTGGCTTGTTTTTTCTGAAAACAAGACTTTTTTTTTTTTTTGTATAGAAAAATGTTCTTGATTTCAGAAATGTTTGATATTTTGGCTGGAAACAAGACAAAAACTCTAATTTTAGAAAGCATTTTTTGCAGTGCTGCATATTCGTCTTGAATATTTTCTAACATGGTGATCTTTTTTCAGCTGTTGCTAATTGCTATTTACATTTGTCATACTGTGACATTTATTTTTAAGCTCACTCTAACTTTTCCTGCTCATACAGGATGAAAAAAACCAAGTACTGACTTCCAATATCTGGCTTAACATGGTAAGCCACATCTAAGTAGTTAGTGGTCTTTTGTTTAAATAAATGACCTAATGATATATCATTATATCTATGATGTCATTTCTTCAGTACAGTACAGATTTGACGACGTTTACCACAAAAATAACTTCCATTTGTTGTTTTTCTTCAAGAAAATAAAGAACAATCTGAGTTACGGCAAGGCACTTACAATGGAAGTAAACAGGGCCGTTGTCTAAATATTAAATTACAAAACTGATGATTTACATAGCTCAAATAATACAAATAATGTATTTTCTTTCATGAAGTGGTATAATCCTCCTAATCCCATTGTATCTGCCTCACTTGCTATTTAAAATGTATTATTATTATTTTTTATCTATTAAAAGTGGCCTTATAAAGCATACTAATTGAACGCATGTACATGTGTTGAAACGGCTGACACAGTTCTTTATGTATCCCTCAGCACTGGTATGATCATTATCTGCAGTGGAACCAATCTGAATACCCAGGTGTCAAAAACCTTCGCTTCACCACAGACCAAGTGTGGACACCTGACATCCTGCTCTACAATAGGTATGTAAGCATTTGTATTACTAAAACAAGATTTTCATTTTCATTCATATTGTATCTTGTACCTATTTTCTCATTTGTAGAAAAAAAATTGTGAAACAAGTACATAGTACATCCTTCGAGATATGAAGTAACAGATTTGAAATCCAGTAATTACAGTGATCGTGCAGGCAGACAGAATAAGATCCTTCAGTGAAATGATATACTTTCAACCGCAACATCAAGAATGGCTTGGGCAAAGAGTCCTTGGGAAGTGGAATCAGCAGACGTTAGTTTGTGTGCGTGTGATTGAGGATTGCAGTATTGGGGCCATAATTCAAAGCGTGGGGCTAAACAGAAGAGCAACTACAGATCAATGAACTGAAAATTTGGTCCTTGGGCAAAAGCAGATCGTTTAGTCGAAAGAGCTGGTGTCCAAACAGCCTATTAACATCCTTCGCTGTAGACTTCCCGTTTTTGTTTTTTTTAAATTCAGAGCCGATTCACTTGGGAGCTTGCTACTTAGTTGTACATTAAATTTAATCATGGCCTTAAGCTAATTTTTGAAATGGACATTATTCATTGGTACCACAGGAATCTGTTCTCATGTTTAGCTTTCACTTTGAGTTAATCTGATGACTAGCATCTAATGTCTTAGTCTTAAAAAAAAGGATGTTTGAGCTGTGGTATTTCTTAAACGTGACCATTAATGTTGAATCTGACTTGTAATATTTTCGACATAAAATGTCTAATATATGCACTTTTTTTTCCATTTGCAGTGCAGATGACAAGTTTGACTCCACCTTCAAATCGAATATTGTAGTAAACTCCAGTGGCTACTGCAACTACCTGCCTCCAGGTCAGTGTGAACGCTTTATGCTTAAGGTTTATGGTACATATAATGATAAAAGCAATAGTATGCTGTGGTTCATAACACAAAAACACCAGTGGTATTCAAAGTAAAGCGTTAAGCTATAAAATGATTTCTTCATGGAAATAAACACAGGAAGGCAGCAGGAAAAGGTCACCTGTTTTATGAGAAGCAACATGAATATTGTTGGTAGAAATGAAAAGATGAAAAGATGTATTTTTTTAAAAGCCATTTAAGTATTAAAAAGCTCTCTGCATACTGAGTATGGAAATCAAAGAAGCCTCTTTCATGAGTCACAGTAAATGATGGTTCATGGGTCATCAATTTATAGATTTGTACATCAGAAACAGGGACGTTTATGGTGCAAAAGGAAATGGGAAGTTCATGAATTATATTGCAGCAACTTGATTTCCTCTGAGGGCAGTAGTGCTTAAGAATATGCATAGCAAATGCATATTGCATTTATTTTTGGAAAACTGAATGAGAACGGAAATCTCCCTTTGATGAAAATATATGCATTGTACGTTTAGTACAGGCTGAAGCAGTGACACGGTTTCTCCAGGCTCATAGATTCACAGTTTTTGCCTGTGAAGAAAAACGCCTTTTTTTCCATCTGTAACATGCATATGCAGATTCATACATAACACAGCACTAAAGCTGGAGTCTTTAAATAACCCTCGAAGTCACAGCAGATGCAAACAAACTCACATTTGCCATCACGAGCAGATCGTGCCCCAATGGCTCGTATTTGCAGCTCACGCTGATTTCATCGCAATTTAATGCTGCTTTTCTCTTTCTCGCATTAAAGTCATCCAGTCCCTCAGTAGCAAACAGAAATCAAATGCCTTTTTGAAGTCAAGTCAGGCAGAGAGACGAGGACAGAAGAAAAGCAGTGAGGGAAAAGACAGACATAAATAGAGAGAAAATCTCACATCTCATTTTCAGAAATATGTTTATTCATTAGTGGCTTGTGGGAGTGAACAGATTTTGGTAATCCAGCAATCTGGGCAGATGCCAGGGACACATTCCGGGAAAAAAAATAAAGCTTTGTTTATTTGCTGAAACTGTTTGTCCTGGCATCACTGTCAGTCAGTGATGTTGCACACGGATGGCGATGAGAAGATACTAGATAGATATCTACCACGTTTGCCACATTTCATGAATTTTAATTGATTATCTCTAATGAACAAATCATATAAATAATGTACAAGGTGAATTAAGTACTATGAAACAAAGTCTGTTTATATATATATATATACAGTGGATACAGAAAGTATTCAGACCCCCTGACATGTTTCCCTCTTTGTTATATTGCAGCCATTTGCTAAAATCATTTAGGTTCTTTTTTTCCCTCAATGTACACACAGCACCCCATATTGACAGAAAAACACAGAATTGTGGACATTTTTGTAGATTTATTAAAAAAGAAAAACTGAAATATCACATGGTCCTAAGTATTCAGACCCTTTGCGGTGACACTCATATATTTAACTCAGGTGCTGTCCATTTCTTCTGATCATCTTTGAGATGGTTCTACACCTTCATTTGA
>JAUCMS010042404.1:0-15368 GCA_032357445.1 Enteromius radiatus
CTGTTGTGCTCGCTGTGTGAAGAGTTTTGCAAAAGTGACCTAAGTATTGAGAAATGGGTCCTAGCGTCTGGAAAAAAACTGTAATGTCACCGTATCTCTAGGAATCATTGAGGGCCTTAAAATGAAGATACCAAAAAAAAGTTCAAGAACCAAAATCTAAAAAGGATATTAATATTTCTTTAATACTTCTTGGGTTACAGGCATCTAAACCTGAGGCAAAAAACATGCAAAGTACTTTTTGCCATTTTTTTAACTCTCATGTTGCCATATAATGAAACAGAGATTGCCAGAGTCAACAGATTTTACTATTAGATCTACCAATCTCTAAGTAAATATAAAATAACGATGCCTCAGTTTTCTAAAGTCATTTTTACACCCCTCTAATTTGGCTCCAATTCTTGGGCGAAAATTACAAAATAGTGGATAAATAGCCTATACATTAAATATTTTGGCTTTCATCACTGTATGTGACACATGATATTACTTGGATAGTGCACTACAGATTTAGTCTTTAAGATATTGTGACTTGGACATTAGATCACAAAATGAATGATCTATAAAAAAAAATCACAGATCTATAGAAAGGAGACAATGCAATTCTGTAAACTGAGTACAGCTGCCTGTCTCTCATGGAGTAAAACCACAGAAATCTCTCTATACAGAGTGTTTTATCCACCTAATAAGGATGCATTTCCTTGCCACTAGTAGCAATTTATCTAACAATTTCTAACCTTTTATGTCAAGTGTCAGTAACATTGGTCTTTTAGATGGGAGCCACAAAAGAAAAAGACCAGTATCCATTTTCAAATTTATCTTAAGTATGGTAATAATTTTATAAGGAATGAAGTTCCAGAATCTTAAAATGACTTACAGCTCCAAAAACAATGAAAGTATGTCCCTAAATCTATAACTCTATATTAGAAGGATCAAATTTATTGTGTAGAACAGGCTCACATTTTATCATTATTTTATAATTATTATTAGAATTTTTTTTTTATTAAAACTGGTTTTATTAAAACTTATATTTAGTCTCTTTAAGCCAGTTAGAGGTAAAGAGCTTTTCATAGCTTCCTGCCAGTCATTGTCAATATAAACATTACACAGGTCTGCCTCCCATTTCCACTGTTCAAGAGTTCATAGACATTAGAGTGTAAAAAGAATAAAATGTAGAAATTGAATGAGCAGCATCAGTTGTTGAGGATTAAACTGTCTTCAAACTGCTACTAAATCTGGTCCTTCTTCTTTTTTTTTTTTTAATAACCTAATGCCGAACTTAAAGCAGATTTAGATTTGATATTGTCGAATTTCAGTACATTTGAGCCTGTTCTACACAATCATTCTTCATATCCACTGTCTCTTTCAGAGATGTCAGCGATCAGCTCCAGTCCAGATGATCCGGTGATCCGGATTCTGCTGATGGGCAGAAACGGGTCTGGGAAAAGCTCATCTGGAAACACCATACTAGGAGAAAGAAAGTTTAAGGTCATAAAACATAAGAAGAAACATGAAGCTAATGTTTGTGAAGAAGCAACACAGATCGGTGGGAAGCAGGTGCAGGTGATAAACACTCCAGATCTTCTGGATCCAGATCTGAGTAAAGAGAAGCTGGAAGAACTGAAAGAGCAGCTGGTCTCTCGATGTTCAGCAGGTTTCAGTGCAGTTCTGCTCACCGTACCTCTGGTGGAACCGGTGCAAAATGAAGAAGAGATCCTGGATTATATAAAGTGTTTATTTGGTCCTGAAGTCCAGAAATACTTTATGATTCTGTTCACACACAAAGATGAACTGGAGGATCTGGAGGAGACCATTGATGAACACCTACAGAAAAACAATGCAGTTCTACAGCAACTGGTGTCTGAATGTGGAGGAAAGTATCACTGTTTCAATAACAAGAAAGAGTCAAAAGATCAGAGACAAGAACTACTACAGAAGATTGAAAGAATGATGATGAAGAACGGAGGGAAGTTTATCATGGAGCAAATGAGGAAACATGACAGCATGGACCTTCCTGATATCAACTGTAAGCTGATTTATTATTGTAAATTAATTCAATAACACATGCATTACTCATTACGTGTAAGCCCCTTATATATTTCAAGCATGAGTAATGAACAGAATGTACAAATGCATTACATGAATTTATTGAAAATATTGCGATTTAATTCAACAGTACTGTATATTGATTGTTTATATTTCTGTTGTAGTTTCAGGAGAGCCTCCATCAGAAGATCCAGATGAGTTTCCAGTGATTCCTGAGAGGAAAGATCTCAGGCTGGTTCTGCTGGGAAAAACCGGATCTGGGAAAAGTGCCACTGCAAACACCATCATTGGCAGAAACCTGTTCAAATCCTCTACTGGTGCAGTCTCTCAGACAAAAGAGTGTCAGATAGAAACTAGAGTGAGGTTTGGTCAGCAGATCTCAGTGATTGACACACCTGGACTTTATGATACTGAACTCAGTGAGGAGGACGTTGTAAAAGAAATGGTTAAATGTGTGACGTTTGCTTCTCCTGGACCGCATGCTTTTATTATTGTGATTAAACCGTCTCGATTCACTGAGGAAAATAAGAAAACAATAGAGAAACTCCAAGAAGTGTTTGGAGAACAGATGATAAAACACACCATGATCCTCTTCACTCACAACGATCACTTACTGCAGGACAATAAACCCATTGAGCAGTTTCTAGAGGAAAGTGGTCCAGAACTTCAGACCCTGGTACGCAGTTGTGGAAACAGATACTTCTGTCTGGACAACAACTCGGCTAGTTTCCCACAGTTTAAATATCTGCTCAGTAAAATAAAGAAGATGGTGGCAGATAATGGAGGGATGCACTTCACCCATGACATGATTAATGAAACAGAGAAACGCATTCAGAAGATTCAGAAACAGAAACTGGATGAGAGATGGAAGCAGTACAAACAGCAGCACAAACAAGTCCCTCAAACAGAATGGGAGAAAATATACCGGCGTTTAGCAGAAGAGTGTAGACGTGATGCTCTGAAGTTCATTGCTGCAGAAATCTGTGTAGTCTGTGTAGCTTTATATCTGAAGAAAGTATCAATAACGCCTGCAGTTGGTCTTGAGGAGGCTGTAATCCTGGCTATAAAGACACTACTAAAACAGAAGATGTGTGCAATTCAGTGAGAATTTTTTTTTTTTTTATAAAACTGTTTAAACTACTGTTTAAAATTGTATTATTTAATGCCACTGATGGCTTTTTATAACGCTAATGTGTTTTACACACTCTGTGCACTAAACGCATGTAAACTGGAGTAGTTATTTAAGGGATTTAACGGTATATTCTAATATTGCCAGTACTCAGAACCAAATATATTTTCTTTCACAACCCATTAAAGATGTAGTTTAGTTCTGTCATTAATTTCTTACGCTTGTGTTTACAAATAAACATTTTTAATAAAATCTGAAAGCTTTTTTCTCTAATGACAGCTTACGCATCTACCACATTCAAGATCTAGATTTTAATATTAAATGTGCATTAGTTCTGAATTATTTGCACTGAAGTTACAGATGATTTGTTGATCTCATTATTGAATGAGCTATTATGAAAATGACAGATCCATTATGAAAGTATGGAGAGCTTCCAGCACATCAGTATTACAATAAATCTGCAGTAAATCTCTGGAGTCTATGTGGAGGGAGAAAATTACAGTTTTAAATATAGAATTGAATACAATTTGTAAATTATATTTAAAAATTCTGGCTTGCAGTTCCAAGATTATTTCTCAAAATTCTGATAAGAAAATCAACCGGTCATTTTCTCTTTTCTCCTCAGCTCAGAATCATAGGTTTATATCCCACATCTCTGGCTTTTTTCCCTCATAACTGTCAGACTTGCTATTGGTGAGTTAAACTGAGTAATAAACTGAGTCTGAAATATAAGCTTGAATGTTCAAGAAAAACAGAACTGTGAGATAAAATGGTTAGATGTTATAGGTTTAAATATTTCATGCTGGAGACTGATGTAACGGAGGCCAGCGAGTAAGTGCTGTGCAGGTAAACCTCACTCCCCTGACCTCAAAAAGAGGCGCTCTAGCGAGGTCATGGCCTTTATCCTCCTGGTTAGAGCGCCCGCCTCCCACGCCGGAGACCTGGGTTCGAGACCCGTTTGGAACGAGGCCGAGTCGTGGTGGCAGAGGACCCAGGCCAGGGTTACACTGACATTGCACTAACATTGATTGTCAATGACTACAAAATTATGAAAGTATATCTCTGTGGGATTCTGGATGTTTTCAAACCATAATGAACTGCTTTACCTGATTTGTTGACAGCATCAGTGGGAGGTTATTATTGACAGAATTAATAAAGTCTATTTAACAAACTCTCAGTGTTTTTTTTATTTTTATTTATTTATGTTTTTGTCATCATTATTGCTCTAAACTACAAATAAAGGACTTTTCAAACAATTAACAAATAAAGTCTGAGCATACAAGAATCATCCACGAAAAAAGGCACGAAAATGACGCACCTGCAATAGGGGCGGGGCTAAACAAAAGTGTAACTAAATGTGAACAACGTCAGAGCAGCAGCTCGTCTCGTGGTGAGTTTATATTCCTGCGAAATTTTAAACCGCTGCAAATATATCGCTGTTGTTTTCATGATGTGAATGTCATATGTTTTCTAGGAAGCATTTCATGGACTTGTCATCTGGGAAATACTGTGAAGATGGCGACGGGATCTGGTAAGATGGCTGTGGATATCTGGTAACAGTTAAAGTCAAGACTTACAGTTTTGATTAGGCAGTTATTTGAACAGCAGTTATCGTCTGGATAAAGCTGCATATACGCAGAAAAAAGCTGACACACTATAACAGACATTTCCCAGTTTTGTTATACCCTCAGTGTGAATGGCACTTATCCCCAAAAAATTACAAAGTAACGTTAGCCTTTCTCGTTTTAGTGAATGAAACCAAACTAAATCACAAATCTATTTTTAATGCTGCTTTACATATGCAATGACCAAACCCGTTTTACCGATTAAACAATGCAAATCTGTTTGTTCTGGAAATAGTTGTTATCTGGAGAAATTCACCTTTGTACCCTTTTCCCCAAACGCGGAAGACTCATACTGCGCTGTGCTTTATTTATGGTCTCAGTTTCTAGTAAAATTAACACATTTACCAAGTCAATGTTATTGCTACATATATGCAGTAGTTTTAAAAACTGACGCTATAGTTTCGTCGCTTTATAGCGTCACAGTGCCGTGTTTCTGCAGTAAGTCACCTGAGTGGGTCGATGACCTGAAGCGGCTGGAGGCACATGCGCACATATTCAGCTCTCGACCGGGGCAAAGATCAGGGGATTCTGTCCACAAAATTATAATTAATCAAATTGTCATTTATAAAGCACAATAAAAACAACAGTAGTTGACAACTGTGCTGTACAAACAACTAAAAAGACAAGTTTTTGATGCAAACGAGCACACATAATTTTAATATTACATTTACTATGTTGCATTATTATTATTATAGCTTTGCAAACCATGGTGGTTTTTGTTTTCAGTCTTTATAAAAAAGTGCTTTTCTATTAAGCTTGCCTGCCTCCCACACTTTCTCTGATAACACACATAAATCTAGGAGATGTCTATTTGATGTCTGCATTTCCATCTGCAAAACGTATTATTTAATTGTTTGCTCATCTGCAATATGTCTATTGGATGTCTCCTTTTAGATGTTGTCTATTAGATGTCTTTAAGATATTTATGATTTAGACTGTATGTAAAACTGACATCTGAAAGACATCTGCCAGACGTTTGTAGACAGCAGATTAGTGAGTGTGCTCTAACCTTAATTGTCTCTGACCAGAAAAGGAAATATCAGTATTTATGTGATATTAAGTATAGTGACGGAGACACTATACTGTCAAAGAGCACCGGGCGAGACATTAAACCCAGGTCCTGACTCTCCGTGGGTAAAAATCCCATGACACTTCTGGTAAAGAGTAAGGCTTTCACCCTGGTGTCCTGACCAAACTCCCTCAACTGGCCCTTGTCCATCATGGCCTCCCAATAATCCTCATCCACTTGATTAGCTCTCTCCACTTATAGCTGGTGTGTGGTGACACAGATTTACTCCATATCCACTGTCTCTTTCAGAGATGTCAGCGATCAGCTCCAGTCCAGATGATCCGGTGATCCGGATTCTGCTGATGGGCAGAAGGGGTTCTGGGAAAAGCTCATCTGGAAACACCATACTGGGAGAAAGAAAGTTTAAACTTAAAAGACAGGAAGCTGAGGTTTGTGATGCAGTAGCAAAGGTTGGAGAGAAGCATGTAGCTGTGATTGATTGTCCAGATTTACTGGATCCAGATCTGAATAAAGAGAAACTGGAGAAGATGAGAGAGCAGCTGGTCTCTCGATGTTCAGCAGGTCTCAGTGCAGTTCTGCTCACCGTTCCTCTGGAGAAATCACTGGAAAACGAGGAAGAGATCTTGGATTTTATTAAGTGCTTATTTGGTCCTGAAGTTCAAAAGTACTTCATGATTCTGTTCACATGTGAAGATGATCTGGAAGCACTGGATGAACCACAGACCATTGATGAACATCTACAAAACCATGAGGATCTCCAGAGACTAGTGACTGAAGCTGGAGGAAGGTTTCACGGTTTCAATAACAGGAGTAAATCAGATCATCAGGTACAAGAACTAATGCAGAAGATTGAAGGAATAATGGAGGAAAATGGTGGGAAATTTATAATGGAACAAATGAAGAGGAGTAACAGCAAGGAGACTATAGTAAATTGTAAGTTGTTGTAAATCACTGCAGTAAAACATAATGTGCCTACCTGTTCATTCAGTGTAAAGCACTGATATGTAATTAAAGCTGCAGTCTGTAACTTTTTTTTTTTTTTTGTTAAAATTGGTCCAAAATCTAAAATGTGAGTAAGAACATAATCAGCCAGTGTCGTCGTACTTTAGTCAGATTCACAATGGTTATCTTAATTTGAGTGGTATGGGTAGGTTTTCTAGCATGGCACTGCGTCATTATGTCATGTCTGTAAACAAAAATAAGTTTTTCCAGCTACAGACTATAACATGAGGATCCTGCAGGAGATGCCTTTTCTCACAGCATTGGGAATAATTAAATGGATCATTTTGATGGTAGATTGTAATCCAGAAAGGATTATATGAAACACATGTGAATGAAACATATTCCAATTTTAAATGTGCTTCTGATTACAGAGGGATTACACAAGATTTATATTTTAAAGACAACCACATTAAAGGAAACATAATTAGCTTTTTGGGTTGAAAGAATTTATGAAGTTCAAATGATGGGACGATTAGAGATTAATCTGTACATACATTGAAATCTACACACTACACTTACAGCCACGCATTGCTGCTGGAGTTAACATTAATCTTTGAGAATAAAGTATAACAATAATAATTTGCACAGTTTGATCTGACATGAGCTAATCAGTTGTTAGACGAAATCACCATTGGTAGCATGATTTATGGTAATGCTGTTTTTCCTCAGTCAGTCAGAACTAAGCATGGCATACTTGTTACTTACTTGTTCAGATGGCAATACACAGTGGAGATTCTTATTTAGGTCATACATATGATATAAGATGTAGGCTAAGTACAGGATTCACTCCAGCTGCACTTACTCCTCAAAGCATTAGATATAGCTGCACTAGAGTACAAACCATGCAATAACCATAATTCTGCAAGTAATTGCTATTCCAGGTTTTACAGAGATGGTGACAAAGAGACAAAACTTACAAACTGCAGCTTTAAGCGAGTGCCTTAAATGAATGTAAAACTGATATTAATAGAGAAAGCTGTTAATATCACACTGTTTTGATGTAGTTTCAGGAGAAAGTTTAATGGATGAAGATCCTGATGAGAGGAAAAACCAAATCAGGCTGGTTCTGCTGGGAAAGACTGGAGCTGGAAAAAGTGCCGCAGGAAACACCATCATTGGTAAAAAAGTGTTTGAATCCTCTGTCAGCTCAAACTCTCAAACTAAACAGTGTCAGTCGGAAACCAATGAGAGGTTGGGCAAAAAGATCTCAGTGATCGACACTCCTGGACTTTATGATAATGTACTCAGTAAAGAGGAGGTTATTACAGAATTGGTGAAATGCATAACATATGCCTCTCCAGGACCGCATGCTTTTATCATTGTGATTAGAGTGGGTCGATTCACTGAGGAGGAGAAAAATACAATCAAAGAGCTTAAAGAAGTGTTTGGAGAACAGATAGAGAAATATGCCATGGTCATCTTTACTCACAAAGATCAGTTAGAGAAGAAAAAGAAAACCATTGAAGAGTTTCTTGAAGAGAGTGATCCAGATCTTAAAAAGCTGGTACAGAGCTGTGGAAACCGATTCTTCTGTTTAGACAATGAATCTTCCAGTTTCCCTCAGTTCAGAGATCTGCTCAGTAAAATAGAGATGATGGTGAGTGAAAATGGAGGCCACTTTACTGATGAACTGTTTGAAGGAACAGAGAAGTGCATTCTGGAGATTCAGAAACAGAAGCTGCGTGAGAAAGTGGAGCAGTTAAAACAGAAACAGGGCTCTCTAACAGAGTGGCAGAAGATCTATTGGAGTTTCGACAGGAGGGAGTGCATGTTATGTTCAGTGAACTGTCCATAGCAGCTATAGCCAAACTGATGGGGAAGGTGAAGGTGACTTCTGAGGAGGAAGAGAGCGCCATACAGGAGGCTGAGAGCATAGGAATCAGTCGTAGAGAGGCAGCTCGACTTGCATTCAGAGCCACACGGAAGCTAGCAGAACAGAAGTTTTTCTTGTTGATTTCTTGACACCAAGATACCATTCACTGTCATTGATGTACATTCACATGATGCTTTCATAAATGCCTGTTATTTATAAATGTATGTCTGTGTGTGAATCGGATGTGAATGTCAAACTGTATCTGCAAACATCAGTGAAGATAGCAGATAATTTCGACTTTGCAATAAGTTCTTGTGCTGACAAACTATGATAATAAGTATTGCTCTTTGTTTCATCTACTTTCACCTACTTATCAGTATATTTTAGTGATTGCTATAAATGTATATGTAATTCTGTATATCTTTTGTATGTGTGTTTGGGTTAATGTGTTTTGTCATGTGCATTAAGTGTGTTATGTACTTTCATCCATGATTAAGTGGTGTTTTGCTGTCATTAGTAACCTTTGTGACAGATATTATCAGACTGAATAAATCTAAATAAACCACACTTGATCCGGCTCTCTTACAGTATGAGTGTTTAGTGTGTTTAGCTGTATCTGGTGTGATAAAGTCTGAGCATGTTTGCTGCAGTCTCTTTCTTTCCGTCTGTGTGTAACAGTGTAACTGCTGTAGTTTTCAGATATAAACAATAATTTCAAGGAGTGTTTTTCCTCATATTGAGCCACGAGACAGCAGTTCGTCTCTCTGAGTTTACATTCAACATCTTCATGTGCATTTGTGTAAATTCGGTATGTTACGCTTCAGTGCATGTGAAAATGATCTCTAAAACCCTTTTCACTCAAGATTAGTATTACATGGTGACCTCTAGTGATTTGTGAATTATTTTTTTTTCTCTGAACATTTGTGAAACAGACAGATGATGTTTGAATCTTAAGCTCAGACTCTGACTTTATATCTCGCAATTGTAACTTTATAACTCCCAATTCTGATTTTATATACAAAATACATATCATCATATAATTAAAATTAAAGCCATATGTCTAAATAGGTTATGTTCCAAATTGTGTGTAGGTGTTACACCACAAATTACTACCAGATGTCATTTTTTTATGCATTTTTCTACACAAATGTACAAATTGCTCTTTTTAGTTTTACTTTTATCACCAAATAACCACCATATATGTAATCCTGAGCCCGTTCTGATGATATGCATTTTGTATATAAAATCAGAATTGAGAGTTATAAAGTTACAGTTTGCGAGATATAAAGTCACGGAGTCTGAGTTTAAGATCCAAACATCATCTATCTATGCTAAGCTATGTGTGATGAACCCCAACAAAGGCAGTGCTGTAAGAGGCACAGGAAAAAATAAATTCCAAAACTATATATTTAATAAGTCCAGCTTGCAAACTATGATATGTGCTATGCAAACCCCAATCGACGAAGACCACATTTATACAATTGGACTAGTCCATATGACCTACAAAGGGGGAAGACAAGATAATCACAACTACAGGGTACAAATAACATTGTTACGACCCGCTCGTTTGAGGTTGCAACATAAAAGAGGAATCAACCAAAATATATAACCAATACAAATTTATTGGTCCAATATTACAAAATGCAAAACAACAAGGATGAAAAGAAACATAAGTCTAGGGATAGGGTAAAGAAAATCACAACCAAAATATGTTCTACATGTTACTTAAATCAAATTAAATGCACAGGGCAAAACCCAGAATTAAGGGATCAACAAAGGTTACATGTTACAAAAAGAAACACCGGTGAGACTCCCTCTCACCGAGTCTACTCTAGTTAACTCAAACGTGTGTATATGTATGCTACCAATTAACAATTAACACAGGCTAAACCAATCAAAAGCCACTCTCTTCTTAATAGGGCAGAAGGAACTTGAAGTTCGTCACAACATGTAGCCAACTGAAATATTAAACCAAGCAAATCAATTTAATAAAGAATTAAACAAACAAACCTAAACTAAACAATACTGCTCCTCCCTCCGGATTGTTGCTATGTTGGTGCCAGCGGAACTAAAGAGCGAATGAGCCTATTTTCAAAAAGTGGAGTGTTCCTTCAAGCATTTGAAACATGCTCCATATACGAGGACAGTCACTCTTTTCCATTCTTCTCAGTTTCGGAGGACATTCGATGTTTGTTAAAGGCTGTGTCTGTCATTTGTAATGACACCACAACAGACCCTATTGTTCAGGATGTGTCATGTTGCGTGGGGGACCTGTGCAACTCTGATGGTGTCGCTCGGAGGACCACAACGAGCTTCCTGTTCCTCTGCTGTTCTCTGCTCACCTTGATCCTACTGCACTGATTCCAGCAGCTCTTCAGATTGTACAGCTGCAGAGGCACAGTGTTGATGTACAAAAATGTAGTCTATATTTTATGTTCTAATGCGATGAAATTAAAAGTATTAGGGAAGGAATGTAAATGTTGTTTTTATGTATTAGGTTAATATTTTGACATATTACGTTTCATGCTGTAAAATGACAGTGCATTAATAAGAGTCTATTGGAAGCTCCTCTTTACTTGGATACTGATGCCTGGATTGTTCACATTTGTAAAGCAGCAAAAACCAAAGGCGCTCTTGCCTGCCAGAATGGGAGGAGCCACCAGCTATGGAAACATTGCATCTTGGCCACGCCTACACCTGGAGGCAGAGCGATCCCATAGACATGTATATATCTATGGGCAATCCAATGTTCTCTATTGACTTTGTATTGTGGGAAGCAGCCTCCTTGTCATTTCTGACTTAAAATAAAAACAGAACCATAAAACCTAACCTAGAACCTAAAAGCTGCTTGTGACAAGGTGTAAACAAGCTAAAACCCCCAGAACTATGGTTTAATAAGCTGTTGTTCTAAAAAAGTAGCATTTCAGGACACAAAACTACATTGTAGCGCGTCATATGGGCCATTAAGTTAGATCACTTCTACAACAAAAGGAAGGCAAGGAAAAGGAGCACTGACATAGACTGATCCTTTTAGGTTCACATGGGGTGGTGAAAAAATCCTTTGACATGGTTAAAAATAATGAATATTTCCTGTCGTCAGTTATGTTTCCCTCCAGTGGTCGCAGTTAGGGTAAAGCTACATGTAGCAAATATTTTGTAATTATTATTATTATTTTTAAATTATATAGTTATTAAAAGAAAACAAATAGAAAAAAATAGAAGAAAAAAAGGACAGATAATGCTGGTGTTAGGGGCTAGTATTTTTGTTAATTGTATAAATAAAAAGAAAACAAATAGACAGAATAAAGAGACACATATTTAAATATCTCTTTAAAGCATATTTCTTGCATTTACTTATTATTATTTTGTTTTTCGGGTGTTTAATTTAGTGTAATTTAATTATATATTTATGGTTATGTTTTGTGGCCTTTTAAATTAATTTATATTAAAAAAAGCAATAAAGTGTACAATAAAATACAATCAAAAGCTTTAATTATAATCACAGTGCACTTTAACAAAGTAAAATGTGTAATCTGTCACTTTTCCTCCAGGTGACCTCATTAGTCTGTCTTCGTAAGATACACATAGGGCTTGACGATTACTCCCGAGCACTCGTAGATCTAAGAGGATTTTCAAGTGCTACTTAAGTTAAGCTTTTGGTAAACAGACCATAATATTAAGATCACTTGTATGATCATTTTTACAAACTTCTTAGGCTTACGATGCTTTTAGGAAACACAGCCTATAGGCCATCATGACATTTTCTCATATTCAGGCCTCAGTTAAACACTCATATAACAGATCATTTTGCAATAGAAATATGGAGTAAATATAATTAAAATAACATTTCTTTCACATTACAAAATTTATTTTAAATATATAACTGCAAATTGTTCGAACATGCTGTTTATTTGCTATTTATTACATTTTTAAACCTTTCAAGTCATTGTTAAAAAAAAAAAATTAAGAAGCACCAGATCAATGATACGCTAAAATACCTCTTTTGGCAAGTATTCTGGTAAATACAGTAGCTTATGTCCATGTTTTAAGTTAACACACACAGCTGACTAAGAAAGAAATCAGATGTGTGTCAGTATCAGATCCATGCATTTACTCTTAAAGAGACAGCAGCCTAGAAATACCTTCCTCTGCCTGGTCTGTTAATCAAACAATACCGCAGCTTTAACAAACATTAATCTGTATTTAACTTATGCAGTAAGCAATATTGTGTTGCTTTGCACTTAATTGCTACTTCTCTGCACCTGAATACCACTGTTACTGTCTTTACATACTCTATAGATCTATGCTGTAGGTCAGTGGTTCCCAACCTTTTTTAACTCACGGCCCACACAGCCAAACACATATATTTTTTCGCGGCCCACTGCGAAGGAATTTAAACGATCCCGCTTTTTGTGTCGGGTTAACTAAGTATTCGGAAGAAAGGCTGTTAATTGTCTTTATTGAATAAACTGGTAATGTATTGAATAAACAGAAAATATACATACTCATTATTTAATTATATATCAAATTATGATTTATTTGATTTGACTACACATTTTTTATTATATTAACAATATTACAATTTCTATTAATAATAATTGGCGGCCCCCCTGCAATACCGTTGCAGCCCACAGGTTGAAAACCACTGCTGTAGGTTATTCATCTATGCTTGAATTAGTGCAATTGTTCTTGTTTTGAAACTGACTTTAAAAGTTAATGGGGTATAGAAGTACTTAAATTAAGCTTATAGTAATAAATAAAAAAGTACTTTTTTTTTTTTTTTTGCTGATCTGAATATTGATCCAATCTGTGACTCATTAAATTTGTATTATCAAATGTAAAACTGACTTTAAAACCATTGTTTACGTCAATATTTCGCTCACTCTAGTAAAGGTGTGCATATGCATGATCTAGAGCAGTGGTTTTCAAACCTGTCCTACAAGCAGCCCTCCCCTGCACATTTTGTATGTCTCCCTTGTGAGACACCTGATTCAGGTCTTGCAGTCTCTACTAACGAGCTGATGAGTTGAATCAGCTTGTAGGACAGGTTTGAAAACCACTGATCTAGAGTGTCTGTACAGTGCACACACACTTACACCTAACTCATAACTTGATGTCTGCATGTAAAATTGTGTATATGGACATTTCTATGTCTACTTTGTGTGTATGCAGCATTTATATATAATACCCTATAGGTCATGCTGGTTATCAGACATATATACATTTAAAAAAAGTTGGTATTGTTATATATCTATTACTGATCTTTTCACATTTTTAGAGAGCATGTACCGCAAAGAAGCCTGAGAATTACTGTTCAAATGATTAAGTGAGAGTGATGGAGAATGTAAGAGAAAGAGGGAATAAGAGGAGGTGGGGAACCCTTCCATAGTCGGAGTTGGATGTTGGATTGAATGCAACAATTCCAGGTGGGTTGCTGCCCATGTAAGACTTGATCCAGTCCTGGTACCGAGAAACTCTGACAAACACACTGGGATAGTTGGCATCATCACATTTTTCTCCAGTAAAACTGGAAATGCCGGACTGAATCCATAGGGAACCATTCCTACTGAGCATCGGACCGCCAGAGTCTCCCTGTATTGACAAACAGTCAGCATTAATATCTCTGAAAGTATATAGCAAACAACTGTTATAGATATATATATATATATATTTTTCTTGTCACCAAGGGTGCTTCTCAATACTCAAACCTGTGTTTCCTCATTTTCACACTCTTATGTTCTGGTCGCCGTGATTTTGCCATGTAAGACATGATCCTGAATGAACATTTTTTGTTCATTTGTCTGTCTAAAAATATAGACTTATCCCAATCCCTACCCAAAATGTATGCCTAAAATCAGTAGGAGATGATAGCAAGGGTGTACCTGATCATAAGCCTGAAACAGATCTTTACATGCAAATGTTCTTTTATACATTCAGAGTTTACAACGTACACAAAGTAAAAAAAAACAAAACAAAACAAAAAAAAAAACATATGACTTTTTACATGCCAAAGATTGCGCTCATCAGTGTGATTCATTCGACTGCACGGGGAGTAGGCCTATGTTTCCAAAGAAGTGTGTTTGGTTGTAAGGAAAAGCCTTACTTGAAAACTGGATGCCCTTTGTTTTTCCTGGGACTAAAGGAGTGTTTGTTGTTGAAAGTTTTATAAACAAGACCCAATTTGACGCTGAAAGATGGCTTTTGGGAGATATGGAGGATGCAGTACTACTGTGTAAGCACTCAAGATTAACATGAGATTACGTGAACTGTGTGCCACCTTTAAATAACATAATAAAAACAAAAAACAAATTTTATTAACCAATGCCTTTGCTGCATGACCTTCAATGATCCAATGCAACTATAACAATGAATAAAATTTACTTTTAATTAATGTCTTTTTTTTTTTTTTCGCTTTCCCTGCATTCTTCATGTAATCCAAAATTCACATCTGAAAGGTTTATGCAAACCATATTTACAGACATGTTTACATTTCCTTAAGCTTGAGGCTTATTATTTCACTTTTGGTGTGAAAGGGCTTTTACATTTGCAAGAAATATAAGTTTTAAAGTATTCAATAGTTAACAAACAGTGTAGTTCAGGCCAGATTAAAAAAAAAAAAAAAAAAAAAAAAAAAAAACACAATACATTACTTGACATAAGTAATGCTCTCATTACATTTTCAAGGAGTAACAAAATATTGGTTGGTTGAGTGAGATCGGAAGAGCGTCG
>JAUCMS010042405.1:0-10961 GCA_032357445.1 Enteromius radiatus
AGATAGATAGATAGAAATAGTCAGATAGGTAGATAACATTTAACTAGCATGATTAGCATGTTTCTAGCATGAATAGCAAGTTACTAGTATGTTGCTAGCATGTTTCTAGCATGATTAGCAAGTTACTAGCATGTTGCTAGCATGTTTCTAGCATGATTAGCGAGTTACTTGCATGTTGATAGCATGATTAGCATGTTTCTAGCATGATTAGCAAAGCTAACAACATATTGCTGACTTGATTAGCAAGTTACTAGCATGTTGCTAGCATGATTAACAAGTTACTAGCATGTTTCTAGCATGATTAGCATGTTACTACATCCAACTATTTCCTCCCATTTATTTATAAAAAATAATTCTTTTTTTGGTTTGAACTTTTTAAGCAGTATTACTTTCCATAAAAATGTTTGAATCTACTTAAAATGTAGATAATTTTTGGCTTGGGTTCTTCCACTTTTATAAGTAATTTTTCTTCTCACAAATATTAGGCTATTTTTTAAATTGTTTTAATTTCTGCCTAACCTTGAATGTTTATAAGCAATACCAATTCCAACAGTTTGTTTGTATGTAATTGATTAATTTATTTAAAATTAATTTAATGTTGGCTTAAGTTTAAGTTTTATAAGCAGTATTAATTCCCACAAATAATATTCCTTGAATTGGTTTTAATTACTTTTTAATTTACTAATAATATTCCTTGAAATGTTTTTATTTTATTTTTAGTTTAATTTTAGTAAATTTTGATATGTTTGTATTATTTAATAAGCATGTTTAAGTCCATTAAAAAATAACTGTATTGTTTTAGTTAATTAAAAAAAAATAAAAAAAATCATTTTCAGCTTATATCTGTTTATTTATTTTAATTTAATTTAATTTTGGGTTGAGGTTTTTCAGAGCTTACCTCACTGTCTGCATTGAGCGCATCTCTCTCCAGCAGACGCTGCAGCTGGATGCAGGGAAGGTCCTTAAACTTCTCCTCGTCTGCGACTCTCTGAAAGTTGGCTAAAACATAGTCCTCTGCACGTCTGCCCAGATCCTCCAGACTGTAGGCTTCAGCCAAGGCCAGGATATCCAGGCAAGAAGTTTCATCCATACTGTCCTGCAGGAAGTTTAAGCACAGTGCCAGCGCCCCCTGCAGCTGAAACTGTGAAGCAGCTTCTGTCAGGTCCCACACGTTCCTGCAGCTCAGGTCCAGTCGTCCGGAGTAAACGAAGCCCAGCAGATCGCGCAGTACCCATGACGTCACGCCGCGCAGCACCACCACGCCCTCACCGGACTCCCGTAATCCTCCGCAGAGCAGAGCGCGAAAGTAGTCCGCACCTGCTGCTAATATGACGCGGTGGGCTAGAAGAGAGTAGCACTGTTTTAGAAATACACCTTATATTCTTATATTTTATAAAATGCCAGAGATTGGGTGAAGAAAGCAGACAAATCACGTGTTGTTGCAGCCGTGCGTTTATTGTTTTTGTTTAGTCTTAATTTTATTCAGCTCAGTGTTAATTACTTTTTCAGAACTGTAAAAGAGTAAATTTAATATTTGGTGTTGTTTATTACCTATTAAGTTTTAATTGCTATTAATTTAATGTTTTTTTATTATTATTATTATTATTATTTATTTAGCTTGAATTTCAGATCTCGCAGTTACCAGGGAAACGGTCTCCTCTGTCTGTCTGTATGATGACATCACAGCCGATGTTTCTCTCCCACAGTGTCCGGATGACCCTCAGGCTTCTCTCCCTCTCTTCACTCCCGCTGACCACAGCGTCTTTGACACACAGTCTCTCGAGTCTTTCTGCCTGTAAACACCTGCAGGCTTCCAGCAGCTCGTCCGGTTCTCCTCTGTCCACTTCTCCAGTGTAGCTGAAGTCCAATACAACATTCAGTCCTGCAGGAGTCACCCGCGCTCCGTCCAGCTCCACTTCCTTAAGCCCCGCCTCTCCACATAACAGCCACGCCTCTGCCGCTTGACTGACAGCAGCGAGCACCAGTCGATGAGCCTTGTGGGACTTTCCTAGGAGTTTTAAACTGCAGTCCAGCAGAAGCCCCTCCTCCTTGAGTCCTCGCAGTGAGGCGAAGAGAGCATCACAGTGTGTGGGAAACACAAAGGGGCGGAGCTCCGGGTCAATTAGCGGCTCTATAGGAGGAGGTCTTCTGACAGTGGGCGGGGAATGGGTTGATGTGGGAGGGGTTATAGGGACGACTGACTTTTTTTCATTTCTTTTTACACTTGAGGAAGATATGTGACTTGCAGCTCCATTTCCTCTTCTTTCTTCAGCGGCCTGTCTGCTCTTCACAGAAGACTGGAGATGAATGGACCTATCTGCCACCTTCTTCTCTAATGTCCCTCTAGTTTTGTACTGAGACATTGGAAACCTATTAAAAGTATAAAAGCATTCAATTAACAAACAATTATCTGAACCATTTCTAAGCAAAGTAGTGCTACTGTTGGCTCTATTATCAGGATGAAGTTGCACCAGATCAACAAAACATTTTCTTTAAAATGTTGCTTTACAAGAGATAATAAAATATTAATAGATGGATGGATAATGCTGCATTTATTTGATTTAAAAAAAAAAATTCAGCACTCCATTTAATTTAATCCTTCTAATGTGCTGATTTATTATCAGTTTTGAAAACTGCTTAGGGGGATCTGTGAGGCTTTTTTTCAGGATTCATTATTGATAAATTAAAAGAAAAATAAAAGTGTTATTCAAACGTTTGGATCAGTAATGTTTTTCTTTCTTTTCTTTTTGAAAGACATCAATACTTTTTTTTTCAGCAAAGATCTGTTAAATTTATTTTATTGTTTTTAAAGTGATGGTAAAGATTTATATTGTTATATATTTTTATTTTATTTTAAGTAAATTATGTTCTTTTTAAAAGTTTTATTAATCAAAGAATCAAGGAAAACTATCACAGGTTCCATAAAAAAATATTAAGCAAGACAACAGATTCAACTCTGATAATAAATCAGCGTTTTACAATGATTTCTGGTGAGTAATGAAACTGAAATATGGAGTAATGACTGATGAAAATCAGAGCTGCGTCACAGAAGTGAATTATATTAAACATAGGAAACCAATATTAGAAATCGCAGTACTATTTCACAATATTACAGTAGTGTCCCAGTTTCTAAGCACGTGGTACAACATGCTTTATCTTTTTTTTTCTTTAAAGTTAATAAGCAACTTCTATTGGCAGTAATTTTTGTTTTGTTAAGTTTTATTCATTGGCATTGTTCTGTGAGCACTGAGTCTTTATCATGGTCATTATATCAGAGGTGACCCCGCTGAAACACAGTCTCTGTTGACTCTGACTGACACACCAGAGCTCTTGAATATGAATAATGACTCTGCAATACTCCCTTCATTACAGTTTAACCTGCTCCGGCTCACCGTTACTTTCATCATAAATATCAGAGATACTAGAAGCTTTGCGCTTACCTTGAAACAGCTGCAGTCTGCGAATCTGTTTACTTTCAGTGGAACTGAAAAGTTGTTGTAAAAATGCAGTTTTAAGTCTGTTTGTGGTTCTTCATATACTCGAGTTACAGTCACGTTAGACGGCCGTCTATGGGGTTTTATTTGTGTGTTTGTTACTTATGGACTAATAATAGATGTTGGCTGCAGCGCGCGCAGTGTTATCCTGACACAGGCGATGCGCGTGACCTGAAATAAAGAATAAAGGAAAGAACTGTAACCTAATATTAGATGGTTCGTTAACACGCCCGCGTTGTATTTCATCTTAAGGAGGCAAGAAAAATGTAATAGCTTGCTGATTAAAATGTTATATTTTAGTCTCATCAGATGTTTTAGGCTCTTTAATTTAATTATTCATTATTCAATCAAGAAGATGGCTTTTTATTATGTGTAAATGTGTGTTTAAAAATATTTAGAATCTAGAAAAATTGTAAAGTGGATTTCTGTGTTTAAGAATTATTTTAATATTTTATGTTTCGTATAGCATCAGGCGAATAATGTCCTTAATAAAATAAAGGTGTACTTCTGCTGGTTGTCGGTGTGAATGAAAGCACGCGAACATCCGGGTTTTAATGAAATGTTTTAATAGAGCTGTTTATATGACGCGATGAAATGAAGTTCTCATGAAATGTTTTGCAAAACATAAATCCTGGACCATATATCGAGTGCTGTGCTTAATTCCAGGAATGATCTGAACCGCTGTCAGTAATCAGTAATGAGCAGTTAGCCAACAAATTGTTCAAGATAAGGGTTTTTATACAAACTTGTGGAGACAGATTATGGCATATTTCACGGTTGTGTAAAGCATCCATGTTAAACGTTTCCTATCCAAGATCACTCGTTTCTTCACACAAGACCTCAAGGTCATAAAGTCTAGAAAGTTTGTAAAAGGAGTTTCTCCAAAGGATCATAAAATCAGTAGCCTACTTATGTGCCTTTTGCCTTTGTGTTGGTTATAGAAGGCACTGTCAATTCAACTAAAGTTAAACGCTTTAATCTCCTTAATATGTTGACTATATGTAAACTTATCATACAATCTACCAGAAGTACATTTTTAGCTCTTTTTACCACCTTTTGCATTTATTGTTGCATGCAATGTAATATCAGCCTCATATTATGTGTCATTATTTGGGTTAATGATTGACACCGACACCGTTATCAGGAGAATCCGAAGAGGAAACAGGGCTCTTGGCATCTCTTATGTCATCAGTTACGCATGGGATGAGAGGAGGTGCAACTTTTGCTATAAATTAAGAAAGCCAAGATGATAACAGAAGACAAACCTGCTCAAAAGAAGATGAAAGAATAACTCTGTCAGTGCTGTCGTGATCTATTTGTTCATTCGGGAATTAAGAGAGGAGAGCCAGTCAAGCAGCTAAAGTAAGTGGAGTAAAATCAAACCTCTTTTCTTTCTTCATATCTACTATTTTGCCCAAAGACAAATCTGTCTGTACCAAGAGTTCACATATCAATGTCACGAGTTTGAGTCTGGAAGTGCGGGAGAATCTTCTTCATTTAACTTTGGGTAAATAATATAACACTTAATAATGTTCATTTAATTGCATAATGACTAAACAGTGAAATAAAATATAAATATATGTTTGTGTTTATTTCTTTAAAATGTAGGTTTTATTATTTACTTATTGTAAAAATATTTATCTTTATTCTAAAATAAACAATACAAATAGATACTCTTTTAATTAAGTAGTTATTTATTTATTTGCATTCCAGGAAAGGCTGATAGTTTGAGTTTCCGGGTGTAGAGATGGGTCACCGCTTCTCCAAACGCAGGCTGGAGGGCACCGAGAACCTGTCTCCAGGTCGCTTCTCGGTGAGTGAGGAGGCTCCACCGCATTACTCCTCTTACAGCACCGGCAGCGAGACGGCTATCACAATGGAGACGCCGACACGGAGGGGGTCAGAAGTGGTGAACTCAAGGCAGGACAACAGACGTCCCTCCATATACAGCACCATAGATGCCATGCCGCATCTGGAGTTTTACGCCAACGCCACCGCCACGGGCCGCATCCGCCGCAGCAGGCCATCGCTCGAGACTCTGCGCAAGGCTGCTGACGTGGGTCATATGCTGTATTACAAGTATTAAATGTTAAGAAGAAAAAAAAATAAAATAGGGCCTCATTCTTTAATGCACTTTTGATCTCCAGCCAATTAACCATTTATAGAAACACATGCGCAACTTCAAGACTCACTATATTATTATCAATCTTATTTTTATTTTGTTTACACCGCTATTTAGCTGTGGGTAATTATTCCTCTCGAGGTTGCAAACTGGTGTTTGTGAACTTTAGTTTATTGTTGCATTCATAAACACATAAACAGTTAACCATGCAAGCAATGTACCGCACTTTGTTATTCTTAGCTAGGCCTATTAATATTTTAACAGAATAGCCCACCCGAGCGCATGAATGTGCGTATAATTAGTAGAAATGAAAATGTGTGTTATAGGGTTATAGGGTTATACAGGTTTAGGGTTGTGAGGTGGATCATATGCACGCCAAACACCTGCGTGTCATCTACAGCCAAAGTCTATTGCTATCAATACCACGCGTTTTTGTTTTTATTAGGGATGCTATAATACGCATTTTCCTGCAGATAGAAAAAACACAGCATATACTACTGGGTAGGTATGTTTTGATGCTGGGATGCTGCTTTAAGATGGTTTATTTTTTGCCAGCATGTGACCAGCTTAAACCAGCATCCCAGCATCAAAACATAAAGCCTAAATCATGAAATGTAAAGACTAATAGCGGTGTCCGATAGTCACTCTACTCTGCTGTACTAATGCAGGCTACTATAGAGTGACTGTATGGGCTTTAACTGTGAATATGTGTTTGTTGCTTTAGGATGCAGAATCGGTCAGTAACACGGGCGACTCTGGCAGGGGAAGCGTTTCTGCACTACAGGACACTGGAAACGAGTCCAAGGAAGACGGGACAGGAGGAAAGACCTACACGCCGGTGCGCTTCGGATGGGTCATTGGGGTCATGGTGAGAAACCGTCAAAGGTTCACATGAGCGCGTGCTGGCGGACAAACGTGCACGAGCATACACGCTCCGCTTCTGTCTTTCAGATCCGCTGCATGTTGAACATCTGGGGGGTCATTCTGTTCCTGCGGTTGTCCTGGATCACATCTCAAGCAGGAATCCGTAAGCCTGTGTTTTTATTAATATATAAAATAATCCTGTGAAGTGGTTACTCGTTCACCTGGTCGTCCTAGATAAACTGTGCAGCATGATGTGACTTGCAGGCTTTGTTAAAGATAATGTTGCTCCAGAAATCCCCAAATATAAAACAAACATGCATAATCTCTGATGAACGGTTATCTTTCACGTGTTGTGTCTGTTTTGTGAGCTCTGTACAGACATTGTGTCTTGTTCATCTGTAGTTCTTACATGGGTAATAATACTGATGTCAGCCCTTGTGACCTCCATCACGGCTCTGTCTGTATCTGCTATTTCCACCAATGGAAGAGTCTCTTCTGGTGAGTCACTGGTGACGTCAAACTGATCAGATTGTGATTATCAGTGATAACTCGTCCTTCACGGTTTGTTCAACAGAGGTATAATAGTGTGCTCTTTTTTTCCTTTTTACTAAGCAAACTCCAACAGCTACTGACTTGAATTATTATCCAGAGATGTGGGCAGGTGTTTAAAATGTTGAATGTGAAATCTAGCTCAGAATATCATAGTGTTGAGCCTCTTTTGTCGATTAAGGCATCATATTTATTTATGTTTCTCTCTCATATCTCTCCTCCACCCGTCAGGTGGTGCATACTTCATGATCTCCCGTACTCTGGGTCCTGAGCTGGGGGGTCCTATCGGCGTGGTGTTTTCCTTCGCCAACGCTCTCGCTTGTGCACTCAACACGGTGGGATTTTCAGAGACCGTCAGAGATCTGCTCGTGGTAAGCATGATGAACACAGTGCTTTCGTTGGGTGGGATTCTCAGATGTGCATGTTTATGATATATTACATGCTTTTCATGCAACAGGAGTATGACTCCCAGATTGTGGATTCAATCAATGACGTCCGGATTATAGGATCCATCACAGTCACTGTGCTGCTTCTCATCTCGCTGGCTGGGATGGAGTGGGAGTCTAAGGTACAGTCCTGAAAATAAGCATGCATTTTACAGTAAAGTCACCGCTGGATGTTTTTTAGGCAACTGGGAAACATATGTATTCTGCTTTTGAATAACCGAATGATTTAAAAAAAAAAAAAATGCATGTAATTATATAAATGTATTTCCCAAAACGTTTCTCATTCAGGGTTCCAGACTTTTTTTATTATACATTTGACCTAAATTTTACTTAAAATTCTAGATTTTAAATAAATATAGCTAAATATTTCAATAAAGGAAAATATCATTTATTTATTTTATTTTATTGCATTTTGTTAAGGTATGTATTTAGATGTTGAGCCAGTCTGTGAGCCTGCAGTTCCCTCACGCGCCTCTAGAGGTTCACAGAGCATCAAATCATCAGCTTTCTCTCTCCTTCTCTCATAGACTCAGATCCTGTTCTTCTTGGTTCTTATGGTGTCTTTCACCAACTATTTTGTTGGCACTTTGATTCCTGCGACTCCCCAGAAGCAGTCCCTAGGTTTCTTCAGTTACCGCAGTGAGTGTGAAGCGTCTATTTGTCTGTTTGGTATTCTACAAATCTTTTGTAACAAACTGTCTGTCAAGATCCAGAGAGGATTGAGTCAAAGTTTAATGGGTTTATAAATATTTAACTTCTATAAAACCACATAAGATTACTTAGTACCATACAAATACCCATAATGATTCATGCAATATTTGCTTAGAAACTAAATTATGTTATATTTGCTTAGTTTATGGCTTTTGACTAACGTACAAAACAGTTATTTCCTGTGAAACCTTGTCTTTTTGCCCTTTTCATATTTGATAGACATTGTCACTATGAAGTATTATGTGGAAAAAAAAGTTTTGAAGTGAAATTTAGTATTAGTGTTAAATGGTTCATTTACACTCAACAACATGAGAATGGTTAAATTGATGCTAAACCCCAAAAATGATCTTGCAAGATTTAACTAAGATATTTTGCACAACATTGTTTATTTCCCCAGGCGAGATCTTCTTGGAGAACCTCTTCCCAGACTGGAGAGGTTCAGACGGCAACTTCTTCCGAATGTTTGCCATCTTCTTCCCATCTGCCATTGGCATCCTCGCTGGAGCAAACATCTCAGGAGATCTGAAGGTAATCGACTTTTGTAAACATGCCGAAATCCAATACTTTGAGGTCTTCATGGATTTTTACATCTTCTTGAATACATGAATGGTTAAATGTGAGTAAATGTGTGACGACAGTAGAGACTTGCGATCGTTTACGAACGTTTAGGAGCCTGAGGTTGCCATCCCAAGAGGAACACTGATGGCCATATTCTGCACCACCATGAGCTATTTAGCCATTTCCTCAACCGTGGGTGAGTGTTTAATAGTTTAGTGCTGTCACATAATTAATGGTGATTAATCACATCCAAAATAAACGTTTTTTGTTTGTTTCTGTAATATATGTGTGTACTGTGTATATGTATTATGTATATATAAATGCACACACATGCATATAGATATATTTACTGTATATATTTACCAAAAATGTTAGATTTGACTGATTCAGCATGTTTTAGTGTGTGTGTATTCTCTGGCAGGAGCGTGTGTGCTGCGCGACGCCTCCGGGAACATGAACGACAGTCTGCCGCTGAACTTCACCGAGGCGTGTGACGGTCTGGACTGTAATCTGGGCTGGAACTTCACCGAGTGCCAGCAGAGCTCCACCTGCTCCTTCGGCCTCTCCAACAGCTTCCAGGTGAGCGTCTTCACTGTCTGACACCACACACCAGTCTTCTCACCCGCGCACTAAAGATTCATATTTTGGTGTGTGAATGTAAGGTGGGTTAGTCTAGTTGTTAATATAAAAAAGTCTAGCAAAATGGCTGTGAATTGACATCAGGAGTGTCTACTGGAAGCAGCGAAGCAGAAGAGGAAGTGTTCAGGAGAATCAGGGGAGAATGACACAGTGTTCAGTTTAAAGCAAACCATCCACAAACAATGTGACTCTATTAGATTCACCAAAAGAAGAATAATTTATATAGAATTTATAGGTTACTGCAGTTAATAATTTCTGTTTGCATTTGAAATAGCTTTTTTTTAAATTGATTTGGGTTACTAGAGATAATTATCATTTGACTGATTGATTGATTCATTCATTCTCATAATTTAAGCAGACTTGTTTTTATGGTGTATCTTGATAGTATGTAATTGTGGGTAACTTGTTTAGCCACATACTTAGTTAGCATAAGTAGCGAAACGGTTAGCTGATCTGTATTGCTCTTTCACACTGGTTTAACAGATGAAATCTTTGTGTTTAATTGTGGTTTCCCGCTCAAATCCCCAGGTCCTGATCCAGGTCTCCGGCTTCGGTCCGTTGATCTATGCAGGCATATTTGCGGCCACCCTGTCCTCTGCCCTTGCGTTCCTCGTCTCCGCACCCAAAGTCTTCCAAGTAAAGCAGCAAGCCCTAAAACAGATAATACTTCATGTCTAAGAAAAGCTCAAAGTGAACGTTACCTTTTTTCACTGTAACATGACAGCATTTTCCTGCCTCCTCTTGTTCAGTGTCTCTGTAAAGACAACATCTACCCATACATCGGCTTCTTTGCAAAGGGTTATGGGAAAAACAACGAGCCCCTGCGAGCGTATCTCCTGTGTTACCTCATCGCCATGTGCTTCATTCTGATTGGTCAGTCAAAAAGCTACATGACGTTCAGCTTGTATTATTCAAAGATAAAAGCCTAATGTATGTGTTCTACATGTATATTGTATGACTCATGTTTAATATCTCCACAGCTGAGCTGAACACAATCGCTCCTCTGATCTCAAACTTCTTCCTCTGTTCTTACGCTCTCATCAACTTCAGCTGTTTTCACGCTTCAATCACTAATTCACCCGGTGAGTAAATAATAAAATGAATGAACTAAATGATTATCTGTTTAGGTACATATGGTGAAAATTGCATAGGTTATACACACATAAAATTACATTGACGTGTTTCCACAAAATATATATATATATATTTATTTATTTTTTCAAATGATTATATTTTTTTATTATTATTTTAATTTATTGTTGTTCTTTACTAACTGTTATGAATTACAACATGTCGCAGTATATAACAATGCAATAATTTATTTTCAAAAAGTCTTAAATAGCTAAAAATCATGATTTCTTCTTGTCTGCATTAATCAGTATATTTTTACAATCAAAATATATTTTAATACTTTTGTTTTGTCAACAGTTTATTCATTTTATTGATAAAAGCCCTGAATAGTTACTTACTTAATTCTACAACATTAAATTATTTAAAATATTTTTTTTTTCTTAGACAAACGTGTGTCCCCAAGTCTTGTGTCAACTCTGTTACCAAACAATATTTTTCCTTTAAATG